>CBVK0101219995.1:0-22558 GCA_900067695.1 Picea abies | reverse complement strand
TGACTGGAGTTCAGACGTGTGCTCTTCCGGTCTGCTGAGGAGCAATGGTGGATACATGTGGGTCAATATGGGGATTACTGTGGATCCGACGTTGATCCAACTGATCACAGGATTGAGCATGCAGGGACCTGACCCTTAGTAGTTCTACCTAGGGAAGGTCTCAGACCACTCCCTAGCACAACGCATAAAGGAGGCATACGAAAAAGTAGAAAAGGGAAAGATAAGCTACAAGGTAGCCTTTATCTAGGATGGCGCAATGCACCTTGCTTTCCAACTCATAGCTGACAAGCTCGTCAGAAAGAACCACCCCACACAGGTCGTCGGTTTCGTGGTGGACCTCGTAGGAAAATGCGTCGAGGGAATGCAAATGAATTGGGTGAGTTACGTCGTCAACGAGGTTGAGAAATATTGCCACGAAGCGCGGGATTAGGGATACGAGTTCCACTTCAGCTGACTACTTGTGCTGATTGCATTTGTTGCTTGGAAAATACCTGAGGTAGCAACGTTTCCAGAAATTGAACCATCAGAGCCATTGGCAGCTATATTTTCTACATTATGGTATATGAATGACATGTCGAAGCAATGGCAGTCGAACACAATGTTACATGCCTACTATCAACAACTGAAGGTTTCCATAGAGTCATTCTCGCGCATGACACTGCGCACCTTGCACCAATACAGACCAATCACTAAGTTCCGTGTAGATCGATATTTCGTATATATCACTGCACGCAGGGATGATATAAAGGAATAATTACAGTCCTATTACAAGATGATTGACGAAGACATGGAGTAGATCACCAAGGAATGGTTGAAGGAGTTCCTTGTACCCGTTGCAGATGCAGAGCTCTCAGACGCTGACATTATAGGAAGCCCCTTGGTCACCCGGGTCGAGCATGTCGTACATATCAACGCGAAGAAGAAGAAGAAAAAGGAGGAAGTCCAAGATGTAGAGACTGATGAGGAAGACAATGCCTCTAAAGGAAATGGATCTGGCTCCCTAGGAGGAGGAGGAGATGAAGTAGATGGATAAGGAGGATGGGATGAAGGAGAAAATAAAGGAGAAGGCAAAGCTACCTCACCAAAACAATAACTCCACAAAAGAGGAAGGTTTATCCGCAGAAACCTTCAGTAAGAAAGAAGGCCTATGCCAACAAGCCCTAGATGGAGGCCACGCTCATAGAAGATGACATTAGCTTGGTCCGAGGAGCGATGGAGGATGCTTCTGAGGACATCTTGTAGAGATATGGAGCGAAGAAGGATGAACTATATGGAAGGATAGAAAAGGAATTGAGTGAAGTACATGAAGCTATTTGTTCAGTCTGTGCAGTCCCTACTACACCTTTCTCGTCAGAGACTGCAGAGTTGGGGGATGAACAAGCCCAACTTCGAAGACTTGCAGGTGCAACAGAGGCTCGACTTTAGAATGTCCAGGAAGAAAAATAGAAGGCTATAGAAGCCTTGAAACAAGAGAAAGAGGAAGTATTAGAGCAACTACGAGTTGCAATACTGTGTAACCACCTACGAAAATGAGAAATATGAGTTTCAGGCGATGCTCGAGGAGAAAAAAGAAAAGATACAGAGAGAAAATGACCAACTGCTTGCAGAGAAGATTGTGGTCAAAGAAGTGGTGAGCAAGACACTTCTTCCTTTGTCGGGCTTGGCATAGGAGGAACAAGAATTAGTTGACATTCAGGTGGCGAAGCTCCCTGAGGCCATCCAACAAATTCAAGCAAGGATAACAGAGATGGAATTATAAGAAGTTCTGAGCATTCCATAGGAGGTGAGAGACCAAAGGGAGGAAGCCACTAAGAACAGAGTGGAAAGGATCAGAGTCCTCGCCTTAGAATGAAAACAATTGAGCGAAAAAAGTGTGTAGACTTATGAACGCCTCGCATAAGATCCAGAGATGAGGAAACTAGAAGCACAAGTATAGGAGGCAAAACAACAAGCACTATCAATACAAGAGAAGATGAAGTTACTCACTGCAGTCAAGAGAATGAAGAGATCATAGGAACAACGTGTGGTCCAACAACAGATTACTGCCATATAGGGTAGAGTAATGGAAGTCACACAGAGGCTACATCTGGTGTAGGATGAAGCCAACATGGAGTTTAAAGAGATCGAAGGACAAGGTTCACAACTGGAACAAGTGGTTGCCACAGTGGAACAATGCATGGAAGGTCCTGTTACAGCGAAAATGATCCCAGATCTTGTTGAGCATGAAGCTTAGGTGAAGCAACAAGTTGAGGTAGATTGAGTTAAACTCAAGGCCTTCGAAGCAACGTTACCCATACCTAAGTGAATCGAGACGAGTCACATGTGAGTTTTGGGGGCTTGTTGGCCCTCAACCAAGTTTTGAGGAAATATTGGTCAGGTTTGACCACCCTTTTGGACTTCGACAGGCTGGTCGAAGATGGAGCGCTCAGGAGGAGCTGAGATTTGTGGACCCAACAAGGGGTTCATTAGGGTTTTTGTATTAGGGTTTATGGGATGTTGGCCCATGGATTTACCCATGATTAGGCTTGTTTGTAAGTGATTGTAAAAGTATAAATAAGAAAGAATTTAATGCAGTGAGGAGGGAGGTAATTGGATAAGTGCAAGAGACAAGTAGTTCTTAGTTTCTTTGTGCAACAAAACATGTATGTAAGGCTCTGTGCTTGATAGAGGAGTTGGCTCTGTGCCTTGACCTAATTTTGGGAAGGTGGATCTAGCGCTCAATGCATAGATCACCTGTCCAGTGCGAAGCTTTGCTCTATGGATTAGTGCACAGGTGCAGATGAATGTAATAGATTGAAGACTAATAAAGAAGAATAATTCATTGGTGGACGTAGCCCCACATTGGGGTGAACCACGTATATCATTTGTTGATGGTTTTCTTTGTGTTATGATATTTATGTTGTGGATCTTCTTAGTGCATAGATTTTTATGTATGATAGATAGATCTATGAATGCTTAGTGATTTATTTATGTTGAATGTGCTAGATATACTTATGATGCTAAGTGTGATTTGTATTTTGTCATTGTTACTGCACTGATCTATCTTTAGGGTTTGTTTTGTGATGTGAATGAAGTTGATAAACTAATGCATGTTGTTCTTAAGAACTCTGGGAAGTGTTGTAATCACAGATCTGTGTCCCAACATGGTTATAGACACCTGAGTCCTGTAACCCCCTCCTGCCTCTACTTCGGGTGAGACTTCTCTTGCTTCGCAGGTGTTGCCAAAAGGGCCAGTAGTTAGGGTTTTTTGGTGCGTTGTTGAAGCGTTGAACCCTGGGTCTACCCCTATGCCAACAAACTCCTACATGTTGTCACAGAAATTTGTACGTTGTAAATCAAACATGAATGTTTACATGCTCAGGACGAATGATTCACTTCTACTCCTAGTTCTGTATGTTGATGATTTGTTGATCACCGGTTGCTCGAATTCAACAACTGCTGCAGTCAAGAGGATTCTACATGACATGTTCTTGATGAAGGAAATGGATCCACTACATTTCTTCCTTGGACTCGAGATCAGTCAGGATGCATCAGGCATCAAAATTTCTCAGGCCAAGTATGGACTAGATCTTCTTGAGAGATTTCACATGACAGAATGCAAGTCTGCCTCGACTCCTTTCTTATCAGGATTCAGACTTGAGGATGGCAGGGACACTCCATTGATTGATGACACACTGTACAAACATCTAGTGGGAATCTTATTGTATCTCACACACTCCAGACCAAACCTCTCCTATGCAGTTGGCACAGTCTCCAGGTTCATGCATGAGCCGCATGAGCTACATTGGAAGGCTGCAAAGCATATCCTTCGATACATACAAGGAACCATCACCTTTGGGATTTACTATTTAGTACACTCTACATTGGACCTCATCGGGTGCACTGATTCTGACTGAGCTAGCGATAACATTGATCGCAATTCCACATATGTTTACTCACTCAGTCTTGGTTCTGAGCATATCTATTGGTCGAGCAAGAAGAAGGATGCTATTTCTCTATATTCAGTCGAGGTAGAGTACATAGGGGTAGTTAACATAACCATTCAGGCTATGTGGCTACAAGATTTTCTCATTGAGTTGGGCATTTAGTTTCATCGACAACTAGAGCACTCTCAATTTTTGCAGAGATCCAGTTTAGAGGTAGCGGACGAAGAACATTGATATCCACATGCACTACATCCAAGACTTAGTACACGAGGGGATCATTGACCTGCAGTTCTGTCCTTTAGCAGAACAGACTGCAAACATATTCACCAAGACCTTCACTAAGAAGAAGTTCCATTCTTTGCGCAATCGTCTTGGAGTGAAGGACACAATTTTCTAGCAACTGTCAGTTGTTCTTTTTACATATATTGTACCTTAAGGGGGGTTTTCCCATGAGTTTTTACCTCTTTCCTTGCTTTATTTTAGTGTATCTTTTGTATTTGGGTACCTAACATGGCCTCATTGCTGGGACCCATTCTTTATTTTGACCATAGTGATGTTTAGAGGGGGTGTTGGAGTTATTTCACACACACCTAGGATTTCATTTTCCTAAGTTTTTTCGCTATGTTTATAAGTCATTATTCAGTCTCATATATTTTAGGAAGAATATTCCTCTAGGAAGAATATTCTCTTTAATTTTCACCTCAGTTTGATCAGTTGTGTGGAGTCTAGATGTTACATTAGGATTATTACCATGTAAAATTGGGATCATCACCAACTAATGCACATTGGACTTGGGATCATCACCAAACTAGCGCATTACCCATGATTCCATGATCTCCTCCTCACTTCACTCTATTTCATTCAGTTAACTGAAGATTGATATATTAGTTAACTTAGTTAGGTGGCATTTCACTCCTGTAACTGCCCGAGAGACTATACTAGGTGGCAGTTTACTCCTGTAACTGTTGGCGTGTGTCCAGATCACTCTAGACCACCACTATGGCGCATTTGATTCTCCTCCAGTGTGCATTGGTTGAGTTATACAGAGTATATCATGTGTAAATTATCATTCATTCTTTTTGGTTAATGAGAATTCTTCCATTCTTTCTCTCGTGCTTCTCTTTTCTTCTATTTTCTCTGCAACTCTGTATGTCAATTCCCAGCTAAATCTATTTTTTGCAGGTTCAACACATTTACACCTATGATTTTGAGTGGATGTTGTATGCCATTGATACCAAAGAGGGGTATGTAAAATTCCGCTCTTGCGCACACATGATTGGACTTATTCTTTGAGGACACTTGCATGTAAGTGATCCGATTCATTATATGATTGATTGTTTCGCATATGGATTATGATGATGTTGTGGATATGATGATATGTATCTTATTATATTTGTATCGATAGGTTCTATTGACTGTTTTTTCCATAGTGTCCAGGACTCTTGACAGATAGAGGATGTTGATGGTATCAATGGACCTCTTTGGAATCTGAATCAAGTCAGGGAGTGGACTGCTTATGGTTTGAATGTTTTTGTTATTGTATATGTGGCATATGACTAGTAAATTATGATATTAATTTTGGATCGCTAACATGTTTCGTTGATGGATGCAGGATGAAGATAGCTTGCTAATCAAACTCACATTTGGAGTAAAGGGGTCATGCATGACAACCAGATATATTGAGGGAGAAGTGTGGCAACAGTCCTTCCACAACCTACTAGCACTTTTGTTGTGGCTCGAACTGTAGTTAACGATTACCTAGTTCGAGAGATCTACGATGCCGTGAGGGAAGACTATGACAGTATCTCACGATGATTCTAAGGGGCGTGCAATAAGACAGGGTCCTTATTCCTTAGAGGCCTTTAGTATTCCACAAGGTCACCTGACAGAGTATTGATTGCAGGGGTTTGGCGTCTACCAAAATTAGTCAAAAGGCGAGTGACACCCTTGGAGTACGTAGTGCATCTTGAAGGGGATGTCGCATAAATGGAACATGAGTGAAAGCAAGTGGCACCCTTGGAGCATGTAGTGTGTCTTGAAGGGCACATTACGATTTTTAACACTGGTGAGTCAATAAACCTAGGTACCTAGAAAACAACATCTCGTTTTGATCTGGTTAGCCTTAAGATAATTGTTGCATGAGTAAAGTTTAAAAATCATAAAATTCCCTTAAAAACAATTTTTTCTAAGCCTAGTTGAATTTAAGCTTAGGTCTAAATAAGACATGAGAATGAAAAATTAATTAAGCAATTAATAAATGGGGGATGAAGAAAAGTGGGGGTAAAATTTAAGTTTAAAAATTAATGGAGGATTAAATTTTTAAAAAGATTAATTGTGCTTATGTGAAAAACTTGCTAATTTCAAATTTAGACAAAAATGGGAAACTTGATTACGAAAGGAATGTGGAACATAGAAGGGAATTTGGTCTAGAGAACTTTCTAATTTCAAACTCAACTAAGCTTTAATAAAGACATCAATCTTTAAGAGAATGTAAGGGAATAAAGGGACATCAAGGAGCATTTTTAGGAACAATTTTAAGTGGGTGAGGGAAATAGGAAAATTAAATTAATTAATTAAATAAATTTATGGTGCAACTAAGGGATCGAGTGACAAGTGTAAGGGGAAGAATATTCCTATTAAAAATTTAATAAAAATAAATTAATGCGCATTTGGGCAACTAGTCACTAAGAGAACTCTATAAAAGAAATGGCGGAGGAGGAGAACAGATCACATCTGGTAGGCATAATGTTGTGTTGTCAATATTTTTCTTGACTGATTTTTCTTGTGGGAGTTGGGATGCCCAACTTGGTTAGAGAGTGGTAGCTCTACCTTGCGAGGCGAACTAGGAGATAGTTTTCTCTAGTTCGTATGTGTGGCCCCTTTGCGGCTCGGGGGGGGCTCAGGGGGAAGAAGAGTACCCCTAGCGTTGGCTGGGAGGTATTGGTGAGGTCTCAATGATTAACAAGCAAGAGTGAGGAGGTTCAACAGATGCAAAAGAACATAATCAAGTCCATCTACAATGGTCCCGATATTTTGATATGAATTATGCTTGTAGTAGAGTAGATTTTGTGTATATGAATGGTTAAAAATAATTGTAAACAATTCTAGTAGATTTTGAATTAGAAATTGCTAAATCACTGCCAATAGTTATGCATCTCTGAAGTAGAATTTGTCTTGGATGCTGAGAATAATTTGTAGGCTTGGAATTAAAACAAATGGATCTTGGAAAGTTGAATGTATGGAAAATGTAAAAAGGGGTTCGATAGTATTGTGGTCTGTTACAATCCAAATTGAATCTTCTCGATTACTGTGGATGAGATTTTTGTTTTATTAATAAATGGGCACTTCGCCGTGACAACTTCCACAACCTGAACATAGAATTTCTTGATGGTGGTAAACAACAAACTTCACTTAAAAGAGGGAGAATTTCTTATAATCGTTTCCATTAAAGTAGAAGCTCCTTCGTCGAAATGGATTGGTTACTGCCTAGTATCTCAACAACTCATGATTTATTTTTGCATCGTACGCTCCTATTTCCTTTCAGATTGTAAAACAAAGATGATTGTAGAGTCTTTGTAAAGTATTCCTTAGCTCCAAATTCTTAATAGATTGATTGTCGCTGAGAGGAAGTTATTTTCTATTCCAGTCCTGTGTAAATTGAATGCAATTCAAACCTTTAGATTCATAAAAACACTATTACCAGAATGCCTTCAATCGAAATCTGTGTGGTAGCTGCCAGCTAGTTACCTTTCCCCGAATAAATAAAATCGTTGGGTCCCCTGCTTCTCTAAATTTTCGCAAGTTCGAGATTGATTTGAGGTAGTCTCTAATTAAGAATCAGCCGATGAACACTTGGGTGGGTCGCTGACACTGTATCTACAGACTCGGATTGGATTACTTCCTGATTCGCTACCAATCAAACCTGATCCAGGACTTCACCTTCAGTGTAGGTTTCCTTTATTTTTCATCTCAGAGCTACTCCACATCCTTTCCTTGCAACCACCCCTTTTGACGGTGTTGAAACTGATTGGAAATCCTGCGCTTATCTTGATGGGATGTTTTAGATGGCTATCCACGTGTTTTAATCGATGTGCATTGCAAAATAATTTGTCACCCCTTGTATATCTAATGTTGATGTACGAATAATTAGAAATTTGATTTCTCGTGCCCTTGTTAAAATGAATCACTTAACCTTGCGTCGTTAGGAATGTGAAGTTTATGATTAATTAAGCCTTGTATTCTCTTACACCTTGAATTGATGTTGATCACCCTTGAATCTTCGTTAGGTGACTTATTAACCTTGCGTCTTGAATTTATGTTGATGCATGATGGATTGAGTGACTAGTTCCTCTTGTGCCTTGGATTTAATGTTTTTTTTATGAGTTTTGTATATGTTTTACTCTCGTGCAATGAATATTTTAAGATGATGAATGACGGTTATAGAGTTTGAATGCTCCCGTGCCGGGAAGTTAAGCAAATGTTTGTTTGCACCTAAAAATTAAATAAGTAGATGATTTTGCCTCGACTTATGTCTTTGCTAGATGGAGTGAGTAATTAAGTATTTAGATTTAATTGTGTCGGGGAATCATGTTGATGTGTAATGTTTTAGTATCTAGATTTATTGCACCAAGGAATAATGTTAATGTATTGAATGGTTGTTGTCTATTACTTCTTGTGCCGATTAATTTATTTTAACGAAGGATTGCGTCATTGTGTGTTTGTTATTCACGACGATGATGCGTCGACTTAGATTCGTTCTTGTTGCTAATGCGTTATTGTTTTCTCATTTAGATTATGCACTTTCTCATGTTGTCATTATTATATTGTGATATTTTTCCTAACACAACATTAAAAGAAAAAAAAAACATTTACCTATTGTATGTTGCTTTTGTGGTCATAACCGCAGGGCCTTTACATATGGTATCAAAGCAGGTTCAACCCTATGAATGTGGATAGTGACGCCTTCCACTGAATTAAGCCCTTGATTTTTACTTAGTGCTAATTAAATTATTAACCTGTCCTTGCGGTAATCACAGTTAGAGGATGCCGCAGAGATCCGTGACGTGGTGCTAGGGGAGGAGGTGCGATGCCTCCAATAGAACCTGCGCCAGAGGGGTCCAACCCCCAAGGAGAAGAACGAGTCTTGAGCATGAGAGGATTTCCACGTAGGATGCATTAGGTCTGACAGGGTTCTTCCAAGGAAATGTCGGAGGCCTGGACTAACCGTCTGTGCTGAGATAAGGCCATGGTGCCTGTACCCCTGAGGGTTCACAATGCGGCCCATCTAGTACTGGTAGCTTCCACGAAAATCTAGAGAGGGTTAAGTTTTTGAGTCCTCGAGTGCCATGGACAACTCAGTCGTCGAGGCATGGTTGGAGAGCCAGGCGATGTGATTTGAGATTCATGATTTTGACCTCCAACACAAAGGCCCGCATGGGCAGTCTTCAACTAAATGGGAATGATCTTCTATCGAGGAAGACACTCCCACCTCAGCTAAACATAGTCATCGAAGCCGTGTTAGAGGAACGGTTCCAGGAGAAGTAATTGTGAGAGGAATTCGTTGAGCACCAACTCGATGAGTTCAACACCTTACGACAAGGTGGTCATATAGTGACAAATTATGAGACCAGATGTATGGAGCTACTTCGGTATGCCCCACATCTGAAAACGAAGAAGCTGGGGATCAACAAGTTCGTGATCGTCCTTAACTACAACTTTCATGTGAATATGAGGATTTAAATGCCTCGGACATTGCACGATGCAGTCCAGTTACAATATGTGGCATAGCTCAGTTGGATACTCGGTATGTTACAATATGTTCCGTAGAGAGAATAGTAAGAGTTCTCTGACGTAGCGTGGCCCGACATGGATGGTCGGGGACATTACAATATGGTATGAGAGCTTCAGTTTTCAACACCGAGCCTGGATGGGCTGAAAAAGTTGAGTTGAAGTGAAATGTCACAAAGGATTTATTTCGAAGTGGCTAAATTTCAGTTTGTAGAGCACCCATGGTAAAAAGTAACAACAACTCGACGGAATTTGGGAAAAGCCCCAATTTCTGTTGTTAAATTCATGAGAAAATGGAGAAATTCAACCAAGTGATGAGATATTCCCGATTTAATATCTGTTCTAGTAAATTCAGGTCTAGAATGGGTCGAATTTGAAGTTACAGTGAAGCCATGACAAATGGAACGAGTTTAGTGGTTTAAATTCTCAATTTGTGAATTGATTTTGGGTAAATTCGTTCCAGAAATGTCAGCCTACAACAATGTGTTGTTTCATAGGTGGAATTAGTGTTTTAGGGGTGAAATTGAATAAATTTCATAGTTGCAAAATGTCTATGGTAAATTGGGAAAAACGTTAAACAAAAGCCCCAATTTCTACAACGAAATTCACAAGGTATTGATGCACATATAAATGAATGTGCGCAGATGGACGTACTAAAAATTCATGATGGGCAGTGAAAAGGTTGTGATAGGTAAAATTAAACACTATGCAGAAAAATGTTAGCGTGCGGGTGCGCGCGATAAAATTTGGTGCCGTGCGGAAAAATATGGTGTGAGGGTGCGCGTGGAAAAATATTGGTGTGCGGGTGCGTGCACTAAATTTAGCATTGCGCGGTGTGCACATGCATAAGAAGGTGAGCGCATTGTACACACACATAATAATGGTGCGCGAGGTGTATGCAGTATTGGCAGAGCACAAAAGAGTTTGATTGGTGTGCGCACAATATGGGTATATGTTGTTGCGCGACAGTTTAGTTAATGGTGTGCATAGAGTATTGGTGCACGGTGGGGGAATATTGAACTTTGGCATGGTGCAGTGCATAGAGTGAAATGCACATGGAATATCAGCGCGTGATACAAAAATTGCGTGCAATGGGTATCAGTGCAAGAACCAAAACTATGCGCAGTGGATATTGACGCGCGACACAAAATTAGTGCACAGTTATTGGCGCAACAAATAAGTGATACACAATGATTTTAAAGTGCGCGAAGCACGATTTACCGTGTGTTGTTGTTGTGCATGGTGAATATGGGTTTACAGGTTGAAATTTGTGCACACAAAATTGTTTGAAGGGTGAACAACAACATCAAACAGTGATTTTCTGCGATGTTTTATATCATTTGAACGTCATCTTTTTGCAACACGTTTTTGAGGCCCTTAAGAGAGTTTTTAGCAACTCAAAAACCATAAGACAGAATTTGTTTTTGTAGCTCAAATAAAATATCTCGGAGAGATATTTCTAATGGTGTAAATTGTTCATCAAACAAAGTTTTTATGAGAAATTTATAGCTTAAACAATGGAGGGTAAATTATAAGACCTAGCTAGCTTAAAAGAGCCATAACTTTCTGCTCCGAAATCAGATTGAGGCACAGGAGAAGTCAATGGAAAGCTATTGAGCCATAAAATAAAATATCAGAGTTCATTTAAATTTCTGGGCATGCTAAAAGTGTTTAATATGGAAAATAAGGAACCTGTAGCATATCAGTTACAATATGGTATATTGGCCTAGAACTTCAGTAGGTTGTAACTAGCAGCCCAAAACCCAGAATGAGGTGAAACTTGGAAAAAATGTCCATAATATGTATATGAGGAAACCCGATTGATATCCTATGAAATATCCAATGGAGTAGGTGCAAAAACGCATAATTACAGTGCAAAGTTGCTCCAAGTTGAAAAATTGACAGAAAAATTAATGGACAATTTTTTTAAATAACCATAACTTTCTGCTCAAGACTCAGAATTGAGCATGGGAGAAAGCATTGGAAAGATATTGGACAATGAAATATAAATATCCACCCAAAAAATTGATCCAGGCATTCAATTTTCTAGAAAATCAAAAGAAAGAGTTATGATATATTATTGAACCAAAATGGTTCATATTTTTTCATGAAATTGTTGAAACAGTTAGCCTAACAAGGTTTTATTGGATACACATTTTGCAGAGTTAACAAAAATTAGATCAGATCAGGATCATCATTGAGTCCAGAGTAATGGAAGAGAAACATGGGACTTACAATCAGGAGGATGAGATTAGAGGGATGGATGCCCATTTGGGCATTGAAGGAACAAACTCCAATGGACATGGAGAAGGAAGGGATGAAAACATGAATATGGCAGAGACCATTAAAAATTTGCAGAAGGATGTCCAAAGCCAAAAAGATGATAATGAAAGGCTTATCAAATCCAATGAGCAACAGGATGACTTCAACATGAAGTTATTTGGAGAGCTTGAACAAAATAGAAAAGAAATTGGATAAGGAGAGGGGCTCAAGCAAATCGGGAAGTCACCTTCTGATGAGAAAAGAAAATCCAGAAGTGTTAGCAGACATCACCACCACTCCCTGATGCATTCCAATAAGAGAGCACACAACAAATCAAGTTCATCCCCTATCAGGAAGCACAAGAGGTCTGTGGTGGATGAGCTACGAGGAGAAATGAACAAAATCAAACCTCCTACATTTGATGGTGAGCGCAAGAAGGATCAAGATGCAGAGACATGGTTTCTAGGCATGAGAAAGTATTTTCAATTGCATAATTATTCTTCTCATGCAGAAGGTAGAATTTCTATCTATCAGCTCAAGGGAAAGGCATCCATGTGGTGGGATCAGCTCATGCAGGTGCAACACATTAAAGAGAAAAGTGTTACTTGGAGGGAATTCAAGAAGCATTTTGAGAAGAAATACTTGACTAAAAGATACTATGACAAGAAAATGAAAGAGTTCTTTGAACTCAAGATTGGGAGTATGAAAATAGACGAATATGAGAGAAGGTTTTTAGAACTGCTAAAGTATGTCTCTTTCATCAAGGATGAGACAGTTAAGATTCAAAGGTATTTGAGTGGATTTCCATCCTTCATCAGTGACAAAATACAATATGATGATATCAAGACATTGGAGGAGACCATAAGGCGAGATAAATGCATATATGTTTAGCATAAATCAAGGCCAACTTTCCAAAAAGCTTGGGAAGACAAAAAAAAATTCAAAGTGGATCAAAGGAAGAAGGGATCTAAGCCACCATTCTTTAGAAAGAATCCATAGGGACAACAAACTCCTAGAGAGCCTAGAACGATTGAAACAAGGGGTCAAAGGCCAAGGCAACCACCTATTCAATGTTAGGGTTGTAAAGGAGATCACATGTTCAGAGATTGTCCTCACAGAGGTGAAAAAGCGAGAAATGTTCACAATGTACAACAAGCTGAAACAGTGGACGATGTGGGAAGAAATGTGCCAAGGATATATGCATCCCTAGACAACAAGCAAACATAGTATCAGTCACATATGATTGAAGTGGAAGGTATGATCAATAACCAAAACATTGCTATTTTAATTGATTCAGGAGCTAGTCATATTTATAGAGATCCTAAGATGGTAGAAAGTTTGCATTTGCCAAGAAGAAAGCATGGGAAATCTTGGTTGGTGCAGCTGGCTACAGGAGCCAAAAGAAAATTTAATGAGATGGTTAAGTCATGTCTTATGGACATGAATGGAATTAACAGAAAGGAGGATTTGAACATCTTACCTTTAGGTCCCTATGATTGTTTAATTGGGATGGATTGGTTGGACCAGCATCATGCCATCCTAGATTGTCATAACAAAGAATTTACTTTCTTGGATGAGGAAGGGACCCTAAGGAAAGTGCAGGGAATTTCCAGGGCAGTAACCATCAGAGAAATTTCAGCATTGCAGCTGAAGAAATGTTACAAAAAAGGATGTCAAATATTTGCAGCTCATATGGAAGAGACACCTAAAGATAAGATGCCAAATTTGGAAGATTATGCAGTCCTGAAAGATTTTGATGATGTCTTCAAGGAGGTGCCAAGACTACCCCCAAAGAGAGATATTGATTTCTCTCTAAATTTAATGCCAGGAGCAGCTCTAGTGTCAAAGACTCCTTACAGAATGAGTACACCAGAGCTGAAGGAGTTGCAAATGCAACTTGAAGAGCTTCTGAAAAAGGGGTATATACGCCCAAGTGTGTCACCTTGGAGTGCCCCAGTCTTGTTTATGAAGAATAAATATGGGACATTAAGATTGTGCATTGATTTCAGACAGTTGAATAAAGTGACTGTTAAGAACAAGTATCCTCTGCCAATGATTGATGATCTTTTTGATCAATTAAAGGATGAAAAGATCTTTTCAAAGATAGATCTCATGTTAGGATACCATCAGGTAAGGATTAAAAAGGAAGATATCAACAAGACCACCTTTAGGACAAGGTATGGTCATTATGATTTCACAATGGTTCCATTTGGGTTGTCAAATGCACCAGTTGTTTTCATGTGCTTAATGAATGGTGTTTTCTGAGAATATTTAGACAAGTTTGTCATTGTCTTTTTAGATAACATTCTTGTATATTCCAAGTTAGAAGAAGAGCATTAGCATCATTTGAGGATGGTTTTGCAAGTATTAAGTGAGCATCAGTTGTATGGCAAGTTGAGCAAGTGCTCATTTTATCAGAAGCAAATTCATTATTTGGGGCATATCATTTCAAAATATGGGATAGCAGTGGATCCTGAGAAGATAGAAGCCATTAGAGAATGGTTAGTGCCAAATAATGTGATAGAGGTGAGATCATTCATGGGTCTTTAAGGATACTATAGGAGATTCATTGAAGGATTTTCAAAGATTGCACACCCAATCACTTCCTTGCAAAGAAAGGGTGTGAAGTTTCAGTGGACATTGGATTGTGAAAGTAGTTTCCAACACTTGAAACAATTATTAACAAGTGCTTCAATACTAAGGATTGCAGACCCAAATGAAGATTTCATTGTATGCACAAATGCATGTAAAGAAGGACTTGGTGGAGTCCTCACTCAAAATGGGTTTGTTATATGTTATGAGTCAAGGGAGTTGAAGGAGCATGAAAGACACTATTCCACCCATGATTTGGAGTTGGCATCTATAGTGCATGCCTTGAGGAAATGGAGACACTACCTCATGGGGAAAAGGTTTGAGCTAAGAACAGACCATAATGGTCTGAAATATTTATTTGATCAACCAACTCTAAATGCTAGGCAAAGTAGATGGTTGGAATTTCTAAGTGAATATGACTTTGATATAAAGCATATCAAGGGGAAAGAGAACAAATTGGTTGATGCACTCAGCAGAAGAGTGCATGAAATGCATGCTACAACCATTAGCATGTAACAATCATATTTAAAACCCATAATTTTAGAGGTTACCAAATCGGATTTGCAATACAAGGAATTAATGGAAAAATTATGGCAAGGTAATTTACAACAGAAAATTGAAGAATACAATCTAGATAATGATGAAATTCTCATGTACAGGGGCATAATTTATGCACCAAATTCTAATGAATTGAAAAATCTGATATTGGGATAAATGCATAATGTACCTTATGTTGGGCACCCAGGTTATCAGAAAACTATAGTAGCTGTCAAAACCCAATATTATTGGCCAGGCATGAAGAAAGAGGTTGCTGATTTTATTGCCAGATGTTTGGAATGTCAAAAGGTAAAGGCTGAGCATAGACACCCAGCTGGTTTTCTAAAACCATTACCCATTCCTGAGTGGAAATGGGAAGTTGTAACCATGGATTTCATCACTAAACTGCCCAGAACAAACAAACAACATGATTCTATCATGGTAGTGGTGGACAAGCTTACTAAAGCTGCCCATTTTATTCCATTTAAGCTCACTCACAAGGCAACAAACATTGTTGATGTTTATATGAGGGAAATTGTTAGATTACATGGCATACCCAAAACAATTGTGTCTGACAGAGACCCAAAATTTACCTCAAAATTTTGGAAAGGATTATTTAATGGATTTGGAACAAATTTGAATTTTAGTACAACTTATCATCTAGAATCAGAAGGACAAATAGAGAGGGTAAATCAAGTGATTGAAGATATTTTAAGGATGTATGTGATGGATAAACCATCAAAATGGGAAGACTACCTACACTTGGTAGAGTTTGATTATAACAATGGGTACGAAGCATCTCTAAATATGAGCCCATTTGAGGCACTTTATGGCATAAAGTGCAACACATGAGTAAGTTGGGATAACCCAGCAAACAAAGAAGTGGTTGGGCTATATTTTCTTAGTGAGATGGAGGAGCAAATGATAAAAATAAAACAAAATTTAAAGGCTGCCCAAGACAAGCAGAAAAACTATGCTGACAAAGGCAGAACTCACATGGAATTTAAAGTGGGGGATCATGTATTCTTGAAAGTGAAGGCCAATAGAAGTTCCCTGAAGTTGGGAAATTGTTCAAAGTTGGTAGCTCGCTATTGTGGGCCATCTGAAATCCTATAAAGGATTGGTCCAATAGCTTATATGACTGCATTGCCTGCATCTATGTCTGTTCATAATGTATTCCATGTATCATTGCTCAAGAAATATATACCTGATGCTAATCATGTTATTGATCGGAATGTGATCCAGGTGGAACAAGAAGGTGCTTTCCAAGTGCATCTAGTGGGCATCCTGGACTAGAAAATCAAACAACTCCGGAATCGATCCATAGGGCTTGTAAACGTCCAATGGACCTGGTACGGTCTTGAGGATGCTACTTGGGAACATTAGGATGAAATGTGGGTGGAATACCCACATCTTTTTGAGGATTTTGAAATTTTGTTGTATGTGTGTACATGATGCAATGAAGAAAATGCATAAAATAAGGGGAGGGGATTGTAATATCCCTAGGTTGAACCCAATTGTAAATATAAATACAAATGTACGTAAGTTGGTGAGCTTTTTGATATAATTTTGTATGCACATTTCATGGCATAATGTGCGCATGTACTGCGCATTAAAATGAGGAAGTGTGCACATTCCAGGATACCGCACGCAGCATATTAAGTGTGCGTGATGTTGAGGCCATGGAGCATTTGTGTATATGACATGTTTTATAGGCTAGTGAGTCAGTGATTATAAGCTAGGATGTTTATGCTTTGATTAGGTCGGAGAGCCTAGATGTTAAAGGCCAGTGCGCCTATTTTTGTATATGTCTCATGATTAATATAAAATACATCGCTGCATGCAGACCGACCACGATAAAAGAGATGGGGGACTAAACTCCACTAGTTAGGGAAAGGGAGGGCCAAAAGTTAAGGAAAAGGGATAAGCTAGGGAGCTTAAGCCAAAAAGAAATATTATATTAATATTTCATAAATAATAAAGTATAGATAATTATTTTATCCTAAGTTCTAAAGTTGGGGACAAGTGGGTCAAAGTAGCTCCCAACATGACAAGTGTCAAGTTGGGGACATGCATACATATTGTGGGAACTTAGTTCATTTTCCCATCTTTTCCATCATTCCTTCCATCATTAAGTCATCCAGTCAATCATCCATGAGCATGCACACATCCATTGAGCTATCTTTCATATCTTCATGACTGTACCTAAACCTGTATCCATAGCCATTTTGTGTTGGTGTATCTGGTTAGCTTGGGAACTGGACTGAAGAAGCGGGTTGTCAGGCCCGTGGGATATTGAAGAGGCGGGTTGTCAGGCCCATGAGAAATTCTCTGGGTGAGATAATTGTTGGGAATTGATTTCCTGAAGGTGTTGAATTGCAGTTATAGTGCTCTAGGACTTCCTGTTAGGCCTGTTACTGAAGCTCGAAAAGGAAGTGGGGCAGTAGAAGGACTGTTGAGCAGATAAGGGGCACACTTCCTGGGTGGGATAGGCATGTGGGGAATGAGGGACTGTAGGTTGTTAGTTTGAGATAGCACCTGAGACAGAGTCTTTCCTGTTGTCTATGAGCCTTTATCCTGACTAGGAATCCCTTTACTCGAGTGGAGTTTAGTCCCAGCTCAGGGGTGACTCACTGTTGAGAGTGATGAATAGTGTGGTCTAAGGCTGGGAGGTTCGTGGAAGGTCTGCACGTAGTTGGTGACATTATTACCAAGATAAGTGCCAATTGTGTGATAAATTTACATGCTGCATTGTTATTTGCGTGCTTATTTTTATGGGTTATCATATGTGCAGATATAATTGTGTTTATTTTTATGGGTATTTCCTGTATATGTTGCATGTATATGTTTACGGTTATTTCAGTGTGAATCCATGTATTTACATATGTATTTGGATGTTATGTTATATATATATATATGCTTCTGCAAGAGTTTTGTGTGTATATATTTTAATTGCATGCAGTTCGAAAAATTTATGTGGCATAGCTCAGTTGGATACTGGGTATGTTACAGTATGTTCCGTAGAGAGAACAATAAGAGTTCTCTGGCATAGCGTGGCCTGACATGGATGGCAGGTGATGCTACAAGGAGTACTGGAACAGAGGTGGGTGATGGACATGTGGAGAGTCACCTTACCAACAAGACTGTTTGGTAGAAAGGGGCCAGAGAGGCCGATTCAATAGGACACATTACCGTGGCGGAGATGGGAAAGGCCCATAGGATTCATGATCGCAGAAAATAACCACCAGGATGAGAATGATTCCACTGTTTGCGAGGCGTTAGGTGCCATCGCCAAACAAACTTTTGGTATTTGTTAGACCCCGGTGCTATGGAGAACTATAATTATAGTACCATGCTAAAGGTATTTAGGTAAATGAATTTGACAGGACGAGTTCAGATTCATCATTATGGATTTGGGTACCAACCAGATGGTTGGAGGAAGGGGTATGAACTATCACTTTAACATGGAGATAGTGTAACGAAGTCTGAACTACATCACTATCTTAAGGTCTTATGACGCCATGATCAATATGGATTGGTGGGAATCACATGATGCGATACTCAACGATAAGATGGGGCGGTTGAGTTGGATCGATGATGAATGACATAGAAGTGTGATTGTAGGAAGAAATTGGGGAGTATCCCCGAGGTTCATTTTTTCTCTACAACTACAGGAGAACACGCATAAGGATGCAAGTTATATGCATACTTAGCGTCGAACTTCAAGGGCATGGAGGAAGGAGTAGAATACCTTCCGGTAGTGCGAGAGTTTGCGGATGTGATTCCCAGAAGAATTACCAAGTGTGCGGCCCAAATCCAAGATGGAATTTACCATCAACCTAAAACCCGGGACTGAATTGATGACAAGAAATCATTATAGGATGTTGACCCCTGAGTTACAAGAGTTGAAGGTGCAACTGGAGGAGTTTCTATACCTATGACTTATACGTCCAAGTGTATCACCTTGGGGTTCTCCTGTTAATTTCATATGAAGGAAGGATGGGTCATGGAGACTCTGCTTGACTACCATAGAGTATTCCTTGGCAACATTTTGATATATTCTTGGATGACGGAAGATCACGATGAAATTTTATGCTAGATTCTACACTGTTGCGAGAGAACAAATTACAGGAAGTGATCGCAATGCTATCGAGGATTCATTGCTTAGGGAATGATATCTCCGACGAAGGCATCGTTGTGGATCCAACAAACATAGAGGCTATTATAGAGTGTCCTACGCCAACGAATGTCCTAGAAGTGCACAGATTCATGGGTTTAGAATAATATTATCGATAGTTCGTTGAGGGTTTTTCAAAGATAGAAAATCCGATTACGGAATTGCATAAGAAGAAAGAGAAGTTTGTGTGGACCAAGAAATGTGCGGAAGCATTTCAAAGGCTCAAGGAGCTATTGGCGATAACACCAATACTAAAAGTCCCTGGCGTGGATGAGGACTCCTTGTATGAATTGACGCATCCAAGGGAGGCTTAGACGAAGTCTTGAGGCCAGACGGTCGAGTGATCACATACATATCGAGTAAGTTAAGGAAGCATGAGGAGAACTACGTGACACATGATTTGGAGTTTTTATCCATTGTGTATGCCGTGAGAGTGTGGAGACATTACCTGATTGGGAGGAACGTCGAACTAAAAATGGACCACTGTGGTTTACAACACCTTTTTACACAAAATGACTTGAACGCGCGGGAAGGGTGTTGGTCATAACTTCTTATCGAGTACGATTATGAGATTTCCTACTTAAAAGGAACAGTTAACAGAGTGGCAGACACGTTGAGTCAGAGACCATGCATATTTTTAATGATACCTCTTCAAATGAATCTACGTGAAAATATTCTAACTACAACGTGACACTGACTGGTATAACGAGGGTAAGGAATTTTTCGAGTAAGACACCATGATGGTACCAAATTGAGAGATATACTGTGGAAAACGACGAATCCTTGAGATACAATAACCAGATTTAATTATAGTCCAATGATGAATTGAGAAGTTTTGATCTTATGCGAAGCTCATAGAGTAGTGTAGATGGCTCATCCAGGAGTCCTGAAGATGAGGAACACCCTTAATCCCTTGTTCATCTAGAAGGGATAAAGCTAGGCATCGTCAACTGCATGGCGAGATGTCTAGAAGGTTGGCAGGTGAAGGCTGAACATAGAAATCCGATAGGATTACTACAACCACACGCTTTTCTGGAATCAAAATGGAAAGTCATTTCAAGGGACTTTGTTGTTGGGATTGTCATTAATAGCAAGGAGGCTGTAATGTCCCTTTCCAAATAGGAGCTCCAGAAGAGGAGGCTTAATGGTCTAAACCACCCTGTTAGACTATAGCCAGGGCCAAAGAGGGGTAAACAGGGTTACTAGAGGTCACTCCAGTCACAGGTGTTATATTCGGAAAGTGACATTGAGCTAACAAGAGTTAACAACGCTTTACTAGAGGTCACCCCAGTCACAGATGTTATATTCGGAAAGTGACATTGAGCTAACAAGAGTTAACAACACATTACTAGAGGTCACCCCAGTCATAGGTGTTATATTCAGAAAGTGACATTGAGCTAACAAGAGTTAACAATGCTTTTAAGTCATTATGAGCTAAAAATAGAAGTCAACAGTGAATTAGGGTTTCAACAGTGATTTAGGGTTTCAGCATGATTTAGGGTTTTAGAAAACTATAAAGGAAGGGTCAGCGACCTAATTCATCATTATGCAGATCATGACTTGTCATTGAGGAGAAGAGGCACATCTCAGGAGAGATAGTTCAGTGTATTCCAGGAGGAAGACACCAGTTGGCTGATTTCAGTGTTGAAAGACACACCCTAGTCACCGGGAAGATCATCCAGGTCTTCGATCATTCTTCAGTGCTCCCATATTCTGGGTATTATCTTTTAGTTGCTTATTTGTACTCCAGCTAAGATCCTTGTGTCTTTTGATCTAGCCGAGTGTTTTTATTCAGTTGTAGTTGCTTATTTATATTCCGGCTAAGATCCTTTGTATGTTGATCTAGTCGAGTATTGTCAGTATTCAGCCGCATTCGGCCATTTTTGTAATCCACAGAGATATCATAATACAAACTTGCAGTCCTTTGTCTCATTTATTATTTGTATGATCATTTATATGTTGTAAACCTTTGATCCTACACACACATTAGCAGCGTTTCCTAGACTAGCCAAGTCAGGAACATTACAGTGGTATTAGAGCTTTAGTCCTGCCAGCATGTGACTAAAGACCATGAACCCAGCAGAAGAACCAGATGGTCGTGAGCACGAAGGTGACAAATATGTCACGTACAATCGACGCAGGGGAAGTAGGGACAAACCTAACTTTCCTCCCTTTCCTCCCAGTTTAGAGGAAGAGGAAGAGGCACTTAAAGAAGCAGAGCGACGAGCAGAGCACGAAGCAGAGACGAGGCTAGGTGACAGGTATGAGTGACCAAAGGGCAGTGGTAAGGCCCTAGTGGATCCAGACGTAGCCTTCATGCAGATTATCAGTGACATGCTAGCTAGTCAGCGGACCATGTCTCAGTCTTTGGCTCAGGTAGCAGATAGACTGGCTATGGTAGATATTCTGGGCACTCAAGGCCCACATGCAGCGCATGGGAACTCGGGGGCAGACAGTAGACCCCAGTCACCCACTCGCACGTATACCTCCACGAGTAGGATTCCACGTCCGTTGTTTCCCAGTTTCCAGAGGGAAACCTCAGTAGCAGCACATATACCAATAGCACAGAGACCAGCCACACATGCAGAGGACATTGCAGAGTATCGGAGAGAGTATGCAGCCTTGGGTCGTGACTTTCAGCAGGACATGACCCTAGTCGAGTATTGTGGACTCAGACTCAGGAACTGTCCTAGAGAGCCACAGAGGGGAGGGCAGCAGCAGCAGCAGCAGGGGCATAACATTGAATTCATTCGAAAAGTTGGTAAACTCACCATACCTTCTTTCGACGGATTGTCCAAATACACCACCAGAGCTTGGGTACAGAAGCTAGACACGTATTACAAGCTCAACCAGATGACCGAGATAGAGGCCATCAATTTCACAACCTTACACTTGGAGGGTGAGGCACACGAGTGGTGGTATCATGGACTGGTGACATTGGGTCATAGTCACATAACCTCCTATAGGGAGTTTACAGATAGGCTCATGGATAGGTTTGATAGGAAGGATCCTGAGATACACTTCAGGGATCTAGCCCAGTTGAGACAAACTGGCACAGCAGAGGCATTCATTACAGAGTTTCAGCGGGTAGCCGTGGCAGTAACAGATATATCAGAACCCAGGCTGATCATGCTATTCATAGAAGGACTCACAAAGCCTTTAAGAGGATGGGTGAAGGCATACAGGCCTCCCACTTTGCAGGATTCCATCCTTCGCACTTGAGATCTAGCAGACTCAGTGCCAAAGACTAAAAATTTCTCCAAACCATTTGTGCCCC
>CBVK0101219993.1:0-11570 GCA_900067695.1 Picea abies | reverse complement strand
AGCCTCTCTGTGAAAGACAAACAAAGTGTATTGCAATTCGCTATTTTGATTTGTTTCCAGCATGCATAATCTAGCTAGTTCTATACTCGTGACATTAGAAATTACCTTTCTTACTGGTGTCTTGTAATTCTATTGATTACGAATCTTGGATTGATAATTAATGAGTGCATTATACTAAACATATAAGTAGCACAACATTTTGGCACCGTTGACGAGGAGTTGCAAACGGTAGGAAGAGATTTTTAGCTTAGATTATTTGTATAAAAAAATTTTAAGGCTGCTTGAGGGAGGAGGAAAAAACATTTAAGACATGAGTGAAGAGCCACACGGCCACTAGAGTGGGGTTCTCCAAAGCCAGGTTGCCTTCTTACCTTCTAGATAGAATTAGGATTTCAATTCAGTTAAAGAATCAAATTTCCATTTTATGCATAGATATAGAGATAACAAGGGTAGATTTGTAAGCTCCAAAGATTCAAAAACAATCCCCTCCCCCCCCCCACTAATCCAACTGACACTGGTGTAGGAAAAATTCCACCAATAGAAAATTCAAGGGGAGCCAGCAAGGCTCTAGAAGGAGAACCTAAAGTAGAAGAATCAGTGTTGGGACAGGCAGAACGTGAGTCTGCTGAACATTTAGGAGACACAAAAAATCCAGTTTTTGAACCATCCATCAGTAGAATGAAAAAAGAAGAAGGAAATGCAGCCACAGAGACTGAGACTTTTGGGTTTCCAATCTTGGATATTTTCATAAACATCAGCATGAAGAATATCCCACTATCATCGTTACCCACTTTCAGAGGTATGTCAACTGAAGATCCAGATTTATTTTTATTCGAGTTTGACATATTATGTAGAAGCTATAACTACTCAGACAATGCCCAAAAACTTAAGTTCTTTCCTGCTACAATGAAAGATTCAGCCTTAAGATGGTTCATGAGCTTAGGAGAAAATACAATCCTCTCTTGGGATCAAATTAAAGACACATTTTTACGGAAATACCAAGACTATTGTAAAGATAACGTTAAAAACGATATTTTTAAAATGCAGCAAACAAAATATCAAAGCCTTGAAGACTACTTAGAAAGGTTCTTATACAACTATCAAAAGTCAAAACTATTCACTAAAGACCCACTTGTAGTAAGAACTGTATTCTTGAAAGGTATCAAAGATGATTGCATAAAAGTTTTAAACTTGTTGAGTTCAGGAGATGTACACCAAAATCCTTTTTCAGAAATTGCAGATTACTATAGGAGGTACTCAAGAGGACAAGCTAAAATAGGTAAAGGACCAAGAGATCCTTTTACAGAAATACAAAACAAAGCTCAGGGACTGTCACCAGAACTGAGTTAGGAAACTTATTGGAGAACTTTAAAAGAGACATCTTGAGCATAATAAGTAACCAGTTAGATACTCTGAAATTGAAAAAAAAACAAGAAGAAGAGGTTTCTTTAGCAATATTTTGTCATAGATGCCGAAAGAAGCATAGTGAGAAATAATGCCCATTAAATGTCATAGAAATCTGTGGTCTGTGTACACTAGAACACCCCAAATCTGAGTGTCCAACCTTGCTTGAGCTACAAGCCATGTATAGGGGAGGAGGAGTCTCACAAGAACAACCATACCCTTCCAGAAGACCTTGGAGAGCCCAAAATCCCAATACATTTTATGATCCTAATACACAATATCAACAACAACAATGGGGTCCTTCCCCAATGACCTATCCACAGTGGACACCTCAACAAACTCAACCTTGGCAACAAGGTTGGAGGGGACCTATGTATGGAAATCCCTCTTACTCTACATATCCATAGTACCCTGCAAACATTTCCCAATTACTACCTGGATTCAACCCACCACAGATGCAAGCTTTACTCCCACCCCCTATACAACAATTTACAACCCCCTTGAACCCTAATCAACAGCAGCAAATATCTATAAATGCCAATCAACAACCACAAAACCAATCTTCCCACAATCCTCCAAGACCAACAACAATCCTTGCCCAGCCAATCCCTAACCCCAATAATCGACCCAGCAGAATACAGAAGTTCAAACCTTCCCCACCTATGAAATTCAACTACGATCGAGGAAAGTTATAAACCAATCAGATCTTGCAGTAATAATTCAGGAAGAAAATGATAATCATTCTGAGGAAGAAAACACTCAAACCAACCCTACAGAAGAAGAGGCCTCTCCTCCTATTCCAATCACTTCTCAGTCTGTACGAGTACCCCAACAAATTAATCTCTCACCTTACTCCGAAAGACTATTAGTGATGAAACCCGACCCACCCTTGCACAGAGATATAGAAGATGAATTACGAAATGTGTGCATAAAAATGCCTCTCCTGCAAGTCATTAAGGATATCCCTATATACGCCAAAATCATAAGGGATATTTTCATTAAAAAACCAGGAAGGAAGAATAAGGAACCTCCCCTTGTTCAGGTAGTGGGACAATTATCTGAATTTATTTCTGAAATGCCATACAAATATAATGACCCTGGAAATATAGTAGTCACTATCAAAATTAATGGCATTTCTCTACCAAACACACTCATTGATTTGGGCACAACTATTAATGTAATGCCTTTTGAGACTATGAAAAAGCTCCAAATCAACCAGTTAAGACCAACCCAAACCATGATCGAGTTGGTAGATAAGTCAGTCATTAGCCCTGCAAAAAGTCTAGATGATGTCATAGTCACTCTAGCTTCTTGGGAATATCTAGTAGACTTTTTAGTCATCTATTCTAAATCATCCTCCAAACTAGGACACCCTATGGTTCTTGGCTACCCTTGGTTGGCCACAATAGATGCCTTTATCAGCTGTCGGTCTGGTGATATGACTATATCCAATGGCACACATAGCCAAAAACTTGTCCTCTTCCCTCCTGCCCAACCGGCATGGGAAATACCTATTTGGTTAGAAAACCCTTATGGAGAGGAAGATTGCATCAGACCTCTTTTAACACTTGAACAAGTAAGAGGAGTACAAGAACAATCAGATGAACAAGTCTTAAGCTTATTTTTGGCTGACACAAATTGCATTGAATACACAAGGTCTTTTGCAGAATTGTCACATATTTTTAGATCCGAATTTCAACAAACTTGGCACCCTGATATCACTCAATTATATACTTTATCACCAGCCTCCTCAGATAAGGAATAAGCTACTGAACTTGTTGAGATTAGCCCAGGAAAATCGTTGTATATCAACTCTAGTTTGGAACCAAAACAAAAGACACAAGTGATTGAAATGTTCCAAAGACAATTTGATGCCTTTGCATTGGATTATGAAGACATGAAAGGCATTCACCCTGACACATGCACACATCATATTTACACTAATGACCAAATCAGACCAGTTAGACAGCCTCAACAAAGGATGAATCCAACCCTTAAAGATATTGTAAAAGAGGAATTGCAAAAACTCCTTCGAGCCAATCTCATATACCCCATTTCAGATAGTCAATGGGTATCTCCACTTGTCATAGTTCCCAAGAAAAATGGTAAGTGGAGGATATGTGTAGACTTCTAGAAGTTAAACAAAGCCACCCATAGGGATTATTTTCCCTTACCATTTATTGATCAGGTGTTGGATACCATGTCCGGAAAGAAGTATTTTTCATTCTTGGATGGGTTTAGTGGTTACAACTAGATACAAATAGCACCCGAAGACCAGGAGAAGACCACTTTCACCTACCCTTGGGGCACATATTCTTATAGGGTTCTCCCTTTTAGACTTTGCAATGCCCCAACCACTTTTCAAAGAGTTTTCCTAGCCATTTTCTCTGACTTGACCAATGATTGTGTGGAAGTCTACATGGATGAATTTACAGTCCATGGAAAAGACTTCCAAGAAGCATTGACCAGTCTAGAAAAAGTCTTGATTAGGTGTAAGGAAACTAATCTTTCCTTAAGTAATGAAAAATCAAAAATGATGCTCACTAAAGGTATTTTTTTGGGACATCACATTTCCGGTTCTAGAATGAGAGTTGATCCGGAAAATATTTATATCATCACACAAATCAGAATACCTTCCTCACAAAAGGAAGTTCGTAGCTTTTTAGGACATGCTGGCTACTATAGAAGATTCATTCTGAATTTTACAAGCATAGCTACCCCTTTATTCAAATTATTATCTAAAGAAGTTGAATTTAAGTGGGATGATGAATGCCAAATATCTTTCAAAATTCTAAAACAAAAATTGTCAACTACCCCTGTATTAAGAGGACCAAATTGGTCCCTTCCTTTTCATATCTGTACCGATGACTCAGACATAGCCCTTGGGTTAGTCCTTCGACAAAGAGAAAATCAAATGCCCTATGTTATTTACTTCGTCAGTAAAAATCTGTCTCCAGCTAAAGTTAATTATACGGTCACAGAAAAAGAATTGCTAGTTGTAGTCCATGCTATCAATAAATTTAGACACTATGTTACAAGATATCAAGCTTTTGTACACACTGATCATTCAACCATCAAATTTTTAATGAACAAACTTGTAACAAATCCTAGAGTTACATGATGGCTCTTATTATTACAAGAGTTTAATATCAACATTATTGATAGTCCTGGTAAAGATAATCTTGTGGTTGATTTCTTATCTAGAATGATTCATCTGGGAGATAATGCACCAGTAGAAGATAACTTTTCTGATGAAAATTTATTTGCTATTTCTACATTCACTCTGTGGTATGCAGATGTCGCTAACTATCTTGTGACAGGGAAGATGCCTCAGAAATTGTCTCCTAGAGAAAAATAGAAAGTAATTCAACTAAGTGCAAATTATATGTGGCATGATGATTGCCTCTACAAAACAGGACCAGATTTGGTGATCAGGAGATGTGTAAGGGAAGATGAAATTCATGATATTTTGCAAGCCTTCCATGATGGTCCTTGTGGAGGACACTTCACAGACAAGAGGAACGCTTACAAAGTTCTGCAATCTGGTTACTATTGGCCCCATATTTTCAGAGATGCTAAAACCTATGTATCCAATTGTGATGAATGCCAACACATGGGTAAGCCTACTGCATGAGACCAAATGGCACTTCAAGCCCAAATAGTTACTAAGCCTTTCAAGAAATGGGCATTAGATTTTGTAGGGCCCATTAACCCTACATCTAAAAAGAAAAAGTATATACTTGTATGCACTGACTATGTGACTAAATGGGTTGAAGCAAAAGCTTTACCAGCTGCAAGTGAACAATAAATGGTAGATTTCCTTTTAATTGATATCTTTACTAGATTTGGTGTACTGTGAGAAATTGTGACTGATCATGGAACTCAATTTACCTCTCATCTAGTCAAAGTTGTTACAGAATAGTACCAAATCAAACACAGGAAATATACACCCTACCATCCACATGCAAATGGACAAGTAGAATCTACCAACAAAGTTATTGAGTCCATTCTTACCAAAACAGTATAGCTGCACCATAAGGATTGGGCTGATAGATTATTAGAAGCCTTATGGGCTTATAGAATCACCTGGAGGAATACAATAGGACATACACCCTATGAGTTGGTGTATGGGAAGCAGGTGCTTCTTCCCATAGAATTCCAGATCAAAACCTTCAGGACTGTAGTACAAGTTGGCATGAACTTGGATGAAGCCCAACAACAAAGACTCTTGTAGCTTAATGAATTGGATGAAACCAGGCAGGAAGCACTTCAAAGAGCTACCCTCATTCAAGAACAGAGAACAAAATGGCATGACAAGTATCTCAAAAAGAAAAAATTTCAACAAGGAGATATGGCCCTATTGTATGACAGCAGATTCAAGAACTTCAAAGGTAAGTTACCCACCCGTTGGATGGGACCTTGTGAAATTGGCACTGTCTACGATAATGGTTCAATCAGGATAAAAACAATTGATGAACAATAGGCACCACTACTTGTGAATGGTCACAAGTAGAATTCCTGACTCGTATACCACAAAATTCAGATATGCAGATGATCAGTAAGGAAGGAGACCCTCCTACTGATCCACATTGATTGATTGATTTATTTGAAATTTTTGTACATAGGTGTGGATCGAATTTTGTTAATAAGCTGAAGGTAACAAGAGATTCATACCTCCTTTTGTTTTACTTTCGCAATTTTTTTCTTTTTTTGTAAGTAAATTTCTATAATTTATTTGATCCTTCATGGACTTGCTAAATATCAGTTTGTAGGAATCAACAATATTCTGTTCTGCTTCAGTACCAGAAATCCTGTTCTGGTCTGGTACGAACAGTTCAGTACCAGTCCGGTACCAGAAGTCTGTCCTTCTACAGTACTATCAAGACACATTACCTAATTGACAAAGCATACTACACATACTTCAAAATATTATGTCAATTAATCTAAAGTACAAAGCCATGCAAACAACCACTTAAGCTGGAACCAAGAAGCTGAATGTAGTATCATATGACAGCCCTTGTGAAGCAATAATTTATTTTGGTTCTGTTGACAACTAAAGGGAAGTATTTTAATTTCTTTTGGTTCTGTTGCTAAGAAGTATTTTAATTTCTTTTGGTTCTGTTTCTTAAAAACAAAATAAAAAGAGGGACACAATCTTTACCTATGGTTGCTCAAAGAACCATAATCCGCTTCAAAGACTAGAAGTTGCCTTTACCCAATATTTCAGCATGATTTAAAGGAAAAAAATATATTAGCCTATAAGTAACTATCTCACCCTAACCAGACCTCAATAGTATTCATTGGATTATCTTATTAAAGAGTAACATATGAGTATATTAACACTCTCTACCATGGGCACACTACCAAAAATTTTATGGAAGAGGTTGTACCAGTACCCTAAGGAAACTTTAGGTCACTCTCTTATGGACAAATTCAAACAAAATTATACATTTGGATCACTCTAAAGAAATAATGTGCATAAAAGTTTATTTTTCCTTCAGACAAATCTTTAAAAGACATCCAAAAGAAGAGTATATGCCTTCCAACCCAATACCATCCCAACCTGTAAAAAGGTTTTCAAACGAGCCTCCCCTGTCATCGTGCAAAGCACTCTTTAAATAAAAACCAAAATAGGTGACTATGGACAAGAAGCATCTGATGGAAAAAGGGTTTAAGAGACTAACCCATCAGGATACTGAACAGGTCTGCTGGCAACGGGTACCAGTCTGTGGTATGACTAGGAAAACCCATCAGGGTACTGAACATGCCTGTTGGCAATGGGGCATTCTGCCTAGGGAAGGCACCTCTCACTAATTATCACTACTACCCCACCGGAGTACTGAATAGGCTTGCTGGTAGTGGGTTCTGGTTGAGAAATGTCTCATCTATACTTGTTTGATTGAAAAATTCACTTTTGTCATCCAAAACAAAAAGAGCAAAGGTCACTATTGGATTTCATGAGATACAAACTCCAGATTAATCAGCAACATAATTACTTCAAGCAAATGTCCATTTGAGAATCACCCTAATTCAACTTACCGGTTTGACATCTAAAGCCTACATTAACTAAGAAGGAAACTTCTTAAGAGTGGAGCCCTAACTAGGGAGTCTAATCTACTTATACTGTGAAATTTATCTATAACATCCAATGATAGTAAATCTATGAAGCAAGTTAGGTGGGATCTATTCTTCTGGAAAACACATAAATATTCCCTGTTTCACTGTTGAATGCTACCTTTGTCAATAATCCATCAAAAGAGGGGCAATTTCACTTTTTAGGTATTAGATCATATGCTAGGTGATAAATGTACTTCTTGAATTTGATTGGCTTCTTTTCCTCTTATCATCTTTTCTCCATTATGATATAAAATGTTGAATCTTCTTGCATACAAATATACAACATCTTCAACATGGGGGAAGGTCAAAGATCCCCTTCATAACTCTTTTTCAAACTCACATGATCACCCTGTAGAATCAAATACAAAAGAAGATAAGCACAGAATAAAAGAAGTACAGGATATTCCCGTACCAAGTTTTCAAGAAGCTTCAGTCTAAAAGGATGAATTATGACAATTTACAAGCAGTCACACATGCTATGGGTATTGATCATACAAAGGTAAAAGAAAAGGTAACATGGTATTTATTTTCCTATCCTCATAAAACTACAATAAGTATGAAAATATATACTAGATCTTATGACCTTAGTATTAAAACCATGCACCTATCCCTCATACCCATATGCCTAAACTTAATCAATTATCTCATAGCACTCGAACATGGTTAAGGGAAAAATCACATCAAAATATGAAGCATGTCTATTAATGATAAGCCACAAATATATTTCATCCTTAAACAATTCACAAACCTATCTTATGTCATGAACCATGATCCAACATCAAATTCACCACCCAAAAGTCCAATCACCTATCCCAAAATGATGCTTCGATACCCAACATCTTGTCCTCATCATTACAGTAACGGGTAGAAATGAAATGGCTTATCTGGTGGCGAAGCCATCCAGATAAGCCTCACCTGGTCATAAATTTTCCTTGCGGCATCCTTACTTAAAATTACCATTCGCATTATCAACAACATCACCATATTCCCCCTTATCGTGAGCTTTCTCCAGTCCCGAGCCTACTCCTTTCCGGTACCAAACCCTTACCCTCATCAATTGACTAAACCCTTGTTCTACAGCCCAATCCTTTTCTCACAACTTATAACGATGGTCGTTAGTAGACACAAACTGGTCTTCCAAATTTATAGGGAAACTAAGGAGTTCCAATTATTTCAAGAAAAATATGCTAGATCGGGATGGATGCCATTTCTGGAAAAATTCACAGGCTAGCACGAGAAGATATCTCACGAATTTATTCAGGGTTACGATGGGGAGATTTCACATATAGTCAATCTACAACTGACAATCAATGAAGCAACCTTAAGGGAGGTCACGGGATTACCTAACAGAGGATCCAAATACTTCAAAGGTGTAGAAATCAACAAGGAAATGTGCCAATGATTCTTGAAAGAATATCATCAGCACCCTGACTGGAAAAAGGGGATCCCTAGGAACTATATCAAGGAAGAGTATCATCCAATGATTACTAGTCTTCAATGATTCATCACTTGTGAGGGCAGGTATGCTGTGACCTTCATATATCATCTTAGGCTTCTATTACATTTTGAAGGAGGCCCTAAAATTGATTTCCCATATTTTCTATGGATGAGTTTGAACAAAATGGTAAGAGGTGTTAAATCCATATCCAAAACTGAGAAGACTAGCATTTACCATCAAGGTCTCATTAAAATGCTAGTTTTACACAAACTTAGGAAACAGAGGATTAGTTGGAAAACCTTTATCACTCAACACCTTCCCACATAAAACAAACCTGTGGAGGAAACCCAGCATGCTCCAAAGAAAAATAAGGAACCTCAAAAGAAAAAGAGCAAGAAGGATAAGACAACTCCACCATCATCTAGGGCAGCAAGCCAACGTGAAAAAGCAGAGCCCTCTTCCATAGTCAACAAGACTTTTAAAAACTCCGAATCAAAAGGTAAAAACAAATTATTAGAGGAGCCTTCAACAGTGGCAGTTGAGAAAGAGGGACATCAGACAAAAATGATGACGAAAGGGAAGCATAGCTCAGAAACTAAAAGTAAACAATCTATGGCACAATCCCCTGTCACCATTTCACAATTAGAAAAGAAGAAAAGGAATCCCGTGAGCACCCCTGATCCAGTACCTCCTTGTAAAAGGACTAAGAGGAGCATGGAAAAGAAGGGAAAAACAATAGTCAGTCCTCATACATAGGAAGATCCAATCGATCTTACCTCCCCTTCTCAGGATTTATCAGTCCAAGATGACATCCCTAGTTTGACCAAGGAGCAAGCCACTATTACTTTATGTGGGATGAGGGAGGAAGTCGAGGAAAGGGAGTGCATCCAGCCAGTAATGATGGAGTCAACAAAGACCTTGATAAAAGAACAAATGAAGAAAAAGATTGAGGAACTGCAAAAACAAAATCAGGAACTCAAACAAGAAGTGAAGGAATACCAACTCTTGGACAGGTATATCAAAAAGGAAAATGAGCAATTGAAAGCAACCAGCCAACAACTTCAAGACGACCATGAAGATACTTCTAACAATATCAAGAAGGTATTACGACTCCTACAATATGTTAGGGTCATCAAAAGGGAGCTGAAAGAAGAGGCCTCAGCCATCAACATCATTGACCCACCAAAGTAAAGAACACAGTCTCAAGTTTTGAAAAATTTTGGGTTTGTTTTCAGTTGCATGAGGACATGCAATGATTTTGGCATGGGGGAATGTTGAGACCTGAAACTTACATCCCCATTACCTTATTATACTCTCCATATATACCTTTTTGGCTTACCTAAAGCTTGGGTGAATGACAAGAACGCTACCATTAGCCAGTGATAAGGTCATAAGGTAAAGTATGATTAATTCATGCATTTTGTGGTTTATTGAGTTAAGGAATTAACTATCTCATGTACTAATGCTTCAATTTTCCATGTATAATCTTTGACCTCTAGATATCCAGCCTTCTTGTACCAGCTCAGCTATCCAGTACTTGTGCACCAAGACTACCACTGTCTGAATCTAGTACCAAACGCATCTGGTACTAAAATCTCATCTATTGTGATCTGGTACCAACGACCGTGGACTGTCATGATCTGGTACCACCATTTGCGCACTATTGTGATCTGGTACCATCTATCTGTCACGATCTGGTACCAATATAGAGAGACAAATGTACCAAGTTTAGCTCCAGATCACCCAAGACAATTGGTGGATGTTTATTTTATTTAGAAAGGCTATGTTAGAATAGCTTGTTGATTGCCTCATCCTCATGCACTTCGTGTCATGAGGATGAAGCTAAAAGATGTAATCGAATAATTAAATTTAAACATTTGACTAATTTGCAAATCATTTCACCTCCTTGTGTTTCACGACTAAGACTATTAAATAGTCATGGCAAGGATGGTGGAAGAGGAGAGTTAGCATATTACCAACATGTGAAGCAGCATGTGATATTGCAGAACATATTCTGAATGAAGACTAATAGAAGAACGTCATTTATATCCATGTCTTGATTGTCTATGATTGAATATGAGTTGAGTTGTTAACAAAAGTTTGATGTTATGTTTTGAGGTTTGAGTGAGAGTAATGTGTGGGTTGAAGACAAGTTTACTGTAGACTTCGGTAAATGACTTGTTGAAGCAGCAAGGGCCCACCGCCCAACCAAGGTCAACATCTTTGTAGATTAGCATTAGCATTTGTTTTTAGTAGTGTAAATGTTAAATTAGTTGAAGCTTTAACTCCGTTAGATGATAGCAGTATAACTTAGACTAGGATTTCCATTATATAATTGTTTAGAGATCTTTACTCGCTCTATTTTTGCATATACTTTGTTTTTATGAATTTGGTTTTAGACATGAATGTTGGTAGCAGCGGTCAGACATATTTGAAGGAGAACTAGTGAAGTCCACAACAACACATTGTGAGCCACAACATACTGAGTATATTGACTATTGAACTACCCATGCTATGTCTTGATGATTGATGTGTGATTTCCCTTTCAGAAGTGTGGATTTCATAGTTAGTTTTTTGGGTCAGATAGCAGAGTTGATCTATCAAACCAACT
>CBVK0101219991.1:0-20386 GCA_900067695.1 Picea abies | reverse complement strand
CTGAACAGCTCTTCCGATCTCACCCCTGTACTACAATGAAATGCACAATTTCCGTTCCAAACAATCATTTATCAAAGGACAATCTCTATATGTCTTTTTCAAATACTTCAGTAAACTCTAAAATTTGATTTTTCAATGTTTTCTAAAAGACAAAAAACAATGTTTTTGAAAGAAAAGATTATTGTTCACTTTCCAAAAAGAATTCTCACTATATCAATGAGAAAGCATAAAAATCAAATCATAAAGAAACAATCAATAACAACCCAATCAACTCTTTCAATGAAAGAAAAAACAAAGAGTAAACCAAATAGTCTTCCCAATGCAAACGAAAATGCTCTTTCACACCAATAAGAAATTGAGAAAAACCAAGCACTTAACTCTCAACCAATCAGACACACTCAGCTCTTGGAGTCAGAGAGAATGAATTTGCCAATAAGAGTCAAGAAATGAAAGCCAAGCTACAAAGGACAAGAAAAACCTTGAAACCCTAAAATTGTTCAAGCAAGCAAACTAAAGCAAGAAACATATCAATCAAAAGTCCAAGAAGCCAATAAGATGTATTTCAACTGATCTGGGCAGTCAAACAGATAAAAACTCAATTTCAAAAATTTTGAAAGACTGTTCGCAGGCAAGGAATGTAACACAGTGCGAGAAGCTATGGTTCTTGCAGGCAACCTTTGAGCAAGGTGCAAACACCTCGCACTAAACCCTATGATCAAGGTGTGAACCTGACCATTTCTCACAGGCTGCAATTAAACGCAGTGCAAGAAGTCCTGAACATGACAAAAATTTGAAAATGAAAGCAAAATTGACAAAGGCTTCTAGCCCCAAGAGGTCTCTCAGGATATCCTGAGGAATCAGAGACTGACAAGACAAGAGAAAAATGAAACTGGAGCAAATGGCCACAAAAATTACAAAAAGCCACCAAAAAATGGGATTATTCCCCAGTGGAGTCGCCAATTTTGTTTCGGGATTAATCCGTAAGTGCAGACACGAACCGATCTCCCTAGATCCACCTGGATCTAGAAAAAAATAGGACAGAATAATACTCTTTCCCTAGATTTAGACTATTGAATGAACTAGGAGGTGATAATCATGAACGTACCTTATGATCGATTCCTTGGGTCTCTGTTGTACCATCTTCGCTCCAATGCTCTTGTGCCACCAAGACCAGGACATCTCAAACCAATTGAAGTGAAAACAACTTAATATATTCAACAGTTAATCTATACATATGATCAAGGAGTTATGTAATAAAGTGACATCATCTTTATGGGAAAGGGACATATTACTGTATTAAATTGATAGAAAGAAAGAATTACAACCTGAGACTTGATGTTGCAAACCTCCTTTCGATGGCTCCTAGCTCTGACACACACACTTGCTCATGCATGAAGAATATCAACCACTTTTGATAACCTTGCTGGTGTCTCTAGCTGTTGTAGCATCAATCCTTCATACAATATTACACTAATTCTCCAATAAATCTCTTTCTAGCTTGCTGCTTAACCTTTTCCATGAGCATTCCCCTCAATTTATAAGAGAGAATGGATTAGTTACTTGGATAGGAATGATCCCAAGATATCAGGAAAGCCAGTACTTAGATAACCATTCGAATGCCATCTCATCCTTCTAGAAGATTCCCTTCTAGAAGGATCAAGAATATATCTTTTTCCCTTATTTAGAAGATGTTCGCACCCTAGCAGTTAGGTACAGTGTGAACCCCTCGCACCCTGTCTTAATGCAACCTGTGAGAATCATACATTCTCGTAGGAAAATATATAGGTAGCCTGCGAACCTCCCTTAAAAATATGATTTCAGGAAAGAGACAAAAGTAACTTTTCTTAGGAAAGTGTTCTAGTGAAGAGCCTGATTTCTCCATCATCATTACATCATCATGACGACTAAATTTATGGATAACAAAAATCAACATCTATATTGGAACATTCAAACTCATTCTTTGATTGCAAAAAAAAATCAATTTGTTCATCATTTCCAAAAACTTGTCAATATCTGATGTTATCTGGGATAGCTCATCTACTCTTTACTTCAATTGTGTACTAGTGATTAGGATGAAATGGTATATTACAAGTAGCTACTGAGGTAACCAGACCATCAACAAGAATGTTTTGGTCTCTGGGAATGGCAGACAAGACACATTCAGTAAAGCATTCCAGAAAATCTAGGACAACATTCTTGTAGGATGTCAATCTTGGATGTTTAGCATAGTATTCACCTTTGATATGTCTTATTATCAGTTCAAAATCACCTCGAATTGAAATTCTCTTAGCACCAAGCTTCTTTAAAAGTTGCAAACCTAGCATTAAGGCTTCATATTTAGCTATATTGTTGGTAGATTAGAAAATTTAACTTATAGGAATGACCTTCTAAATGATTTGTCATTGAATTTGAGACCCACGCACCTGCCCCTGATCCTTCCTTACTAACATCCCCATCAAATTCTAAAATCCACAGAGGTTCATTTTGTTTATCATCTTCCACCATTATTGTTTCATTTTCTTCAAAAGTTGTTTTGTCTTCTTCAATGTTATACACATAATTTTCTAAATTGACAATTTGTTTTCCTATGTCTCCATCATTATACTAAATGAAAGAATCAAGGTGTAACATCCTTGGCCACCCAGGCTAGGCCATGCTACTCTAAAAAAATCTTTTATTCTCTGCTCAACATACTGTAACATACCCAACATCCAATTGAGCCATGCCACATAAATTTTTCGAACTGCATGCAATTAAAACATATACACATAGAACTCTTGCAGAACTTTATATATAAAATGTAAACAGAAAAATACATTATGTAAATACATGGATTCATACTGAAATAAAAGTAAACATATACATGCAATACCCATAAATATAAAGACAGTTATAAACCACACATAGGATAAACCCATAAAAATAAACACGTAAATAATATCACATGCACAATTGACACTTATCTTGGTAAGAATATCACCAACTGTGTGCATACCTTCCATGAAGCTCCGAGCCTTAGACCACAATGCTCATCACTCTCAGCAGTGGATCACCCCCGAGCTAGGACTAAACTCCACCTAGGTAAAGGGATCCCTAACGAGGCTAATGGATCATATACAACAGGAAAGATTCCATCACAGGTGCTAATAAAAACTAAAATCCTACATTGCCTCATTCCCCACATGTCTGTCCCACTCCAGGAAGTGTGCCCCTTCTCTGCTCAACAGTCCTTTGGCTACCCCAATTACTTTATGGTCTTCGGCAACAGGTCAAACATGAAGTCTCAAAGCCCTTTAGTTGTAGTTTAGTAGCTTCGAAAATCCATTCCCATCAATTCTCTCACCTTGAGAGATTTCTCAACGGCCTGACAACTTGCCTCTTCAATATCCCATGGGCTTGACAACCCACTTCTTCAGTCCAGCTCCCCAACTAACCAGGTACAAAAACAAGTATGGTTATGGATACAGGTTCAGGTACAGTGACAGGAAGTTATGGAGGACAACTATCTAAGTGAGTGAATGATCATGGAATGATTGAATGGATGACTTCCTGATGGAAAAAGAACTAAGTCCAAACTATATGTATGCATGTTCCCAAATTGACACTTGTCATGTTGGGAGCTACTTTGGCCCGCTTGTCCCCATCCTTAGAACTTAGGATAAAATAATTATCCATACTTTATACTTAAGAAATATTAATATAATATTCCTTTTTGGCTTAATCTCCCTATATTAGCCCATTTTCCTTAACTTTTAGCCCCCCTTTCCATAACTAGTGGAGTTTAGTCCCCCATACTCTTTTATCATGGTTGGTCTACACACAACGATGTATTTTATATTAATGATGAGACATATACAAAAATAGGCTCATTGGCCTTTAACATCTAGGCTCTCTGACCTAATCAGCACAAACCTAGCTCACCAGCCTATAAAATTCAACATATACAAAAAGGTTCCCTAGCCTTAAAATCGTTCGCACTTAAGTTGTTGCACGCGATATCCTGCAATGTGCACACTTCATCATTTTAGCGCACAGTACATGCACACACTATGCCATGAAAAGTGCATACAAAAATGATATCAAACAGCTCACCAACTGAAGTACATTTTCATTTTACATTTACAATTGGGTTTGTCCTATGGGTATTAAAATCCCCTCCATTATTTATGCACTTTCCTCAGTGCATTGTGTACACATATACAACAAAATTTTCAAAAATCCTCAAAAATATGCGGGTATTATTTCCGCATTGCATCCTAATGCTCCCAAGTAGCATCCTCGGGACCATACAAGGTCCATTGGACCTTTACAAGCCCTATGGATCGATTCCGGAGCTGTTTTATTTTCCAGTCTAGAATGGGTATCATATGTACTTGGAAAGCACCTTCTTGCTCCACCTGAATCACATTCCAATCAATAACATGATTAGCATCGGGTATATATTTCTTACACAATGATACATGGAATACATTATAAACCCACATAGATGCAAGCAATGCAATCATATAAGCTACTGGAAGAATCCTCTCTAGGATTTCAACCGGCCCACAATAGCAAGTTGCCAACATGGAACAATTTCCCAACTTCAGGGAACTTTTGTTGGCCTTCACTTTCAAGAATACATGGTCCCCAAATTTAAATTCCATGTGAGTTCTTCCCTTATCGACATATTTTTTCTTCATGACTTGGGTAGCCTTTAAATTTTGTTTTATTTTCAACATTTTCTCCTCCATTTCCCTGAGTAAATCTGGCCCAACCACTGCTCTATCTACTAGGTTATCCCAGCTTACTGGTGTGTTTCACTTTTTTTCATAAAGTGCCTCAAATGGCCTCATCTTTAGAGATGTTTGGTACCCATTGTTAGAAGAAAACTCTACTAAGTGTAGGTAGTATTCTCATTTTGATGGTCTAACCATCACATACATCCTCAACATATTCTCAATCACTTGATTCACCCTCTCTATTTGTCCATCTAATTCTGGATGATAAGTTGTGCTAAAATTCAAATTTGTTCCAAATACATTAAATAATATTTTCCAAAAATTTGAGGTAAATTTTGGATCTCTGACAGGTACAATTGACTTGGGTATACCATGTAATCGAGCAATTTCTCTCATATAAATATCAACAATGTTGGTTGCCTTGTGAGTGAGCTTTACTGGAATAAAATGTGAATCTTTAGTAAGATTATCCACCACTACCATGATAGAATCATGTTTCTTTTTTGTTCTCGTCACCTTGGTGATGAAATCCATTGTTACAACTTCTCATTTTTACTCAAGAATGGGTAATGGTTGTAGAAAACCAGATGAGTGTCTATGCTCGACCTTTACCTTTTGACATTCCAAACATTTGTCAATAAAATCAACAACTTCTTTCTTCATTCCTGGCCAATAATATTGGCTCTTGACAACTACAATAGTTTTTTGATAACCTAGGTGCCCAGCATAAGGTACATTATGCATTTCTCTCAATATCATATTTTTCAATTCATGGGAATTTGGTACATAAATTATTCCCATGTACTTCAGAATTTCATCATTATCTAGCTTGTATTCTTCAATTTTCTGCTGCAAATTACCTTGTTGTAATTATCCCACTAATTCCTTGTACTGAAAATCTAATTTTGTAGCCTCCAAAATTCTTTGTTTCAAATTTGATTGGTACATTCTAATGGTTGTTGCAGGCAAGTTAGGCACTCTTCTGTTGAGTGCATCAACCAATGTGTTCTCTTTCCCCTTGATATGCTTTATATCAAATTCATATTCACTGAGAAATTCTAACCATCTCCTTTGCCTAGAATTTAGAGTTGTTGATCAAATAAATATTTTAGACCATTATGGTCTATCCTGAGCTCAAACCTTTTCCCCATGAGGTAGTGTCTCCATTTCCTCAAGGCATGCACTATGGCTGTCAACTCCAAATCATGAGTGGCATAGTGTCTTTCATGATTCTTCAACTTCCTTGATTCATAACATATAACAAACCCATTTTGACTAAGGACTCCACCAAGTCCTTCTTGACATGCATCTATGCATACAATCAAGTCTTCATTTGGGTTTGAAATCCTTAGTATTGGAGCACTTGTTAATAATTGTTTCAAGTGTTCGAAACTCTTTTCATAGTCTAATGTCCACTGAAAGTTCACACCCTTTTTTTTTAAGGAAGTGATTGGGTGTGCAATCTTGAGAATGCTTCAATAAATATTCTATAGTAGTCTACAAGGCCCATGAATGATCTAAACTTTGTTACATTCTTTGGTGCTGACCATTCTCTAATGACTTCTATCTTCTCAGGATCCACTGCTTTCCCATCCTCTGAAATGATATGACCCAAATAATGAATTTGCTTCTGATAAAATGAGAACTTGCTCAATTTGGCATACAATTGATGCTCCATTAATACTTGTAATACCATCCACAAGTGTTTCTCATGCTCTTCTTCTGACTTCAAATATAAAAGGATGTCATCCAAAAATACAATGACAAACTTGTCTAAATATTCTCAGAAAACACCATTCATTAAGCACATGAAAATAGTTGGTGCATTTGACAACCCAAATGGCACCACTGTGAACTCATACTGACCATAACTTATCCTGAAGGTGGTCTTACTAATATATTCCTCTTTAATCCTTACCTAATGGTATCCTAAACTACGATCTATCTTTCAAAATATATTTGCATCCTTCAATTGATCAAAGAGATCATCTATCTTTGGCAGAGGATACTTGTTATTTACAGTCACTTTATTCAACTATCTAAAATCAATTCACAATATTAATGTCCCATCTTTGTTCTTCACGAACAATACTGGGGCACCCCAAGGTGACACACTTGGGCATATATAACCCTTCTTCAAAAGTTCTTCAAGCTTCATTTGAAACTCCTTTAGCTCTAGTGTACTCATTTTGTAAGGAGTCTTCGACATTGGAGTTGCTCCAGGCATTAAATTTATAGAGAAATCAATATCTCTCTTTGGGGGTAGTCATGGTACCTCCTTGAACACATCTTCAAAATCTTTTAGGACTGCATTATCTTCCAAATTTGGCACCTTATCTTTAGGTTTCTCTTCCATATGAGCATCAAATATTTGACACCCTTTTCTGTAACATTTCTCCAGCTACAATGCTGAAATTTCTCTGATGGTTACTACCTTGGGAATTCCCTGCACTTTCCTTAGGTTCCCTTCCTCATCCAAGCAAGTAAATGTATTGTTATGATAGTCTAGGATAGCATGATGTTGGTCCAACCAATCCATCCCAATTAGACAATCATAGGAACCTATAGGAAAGATGTTCAAATTGGCTCTGGTGTTCAGTCCATTCATGTATATAAGACATGCCTTAACCATTTCATTAACTTTTATTTTGGCTCCGATAGTCAGCTGCAACAACCAAGATTTTCTATGCTTGATTCTTGGAAAATGCAAACTTTCCACCATCTTAGGATCTATATAACTATGACTAGCTCCTGAATCAATTAAAATAGCTTCATGTGACTGATACTCTGCTTCAATCATACCTTCCACTTCAATCATATGTGACTGATACTCTGCTTGTTTTTTATCCAGGGCTACATAGATCCTTGGTAAATTTATACCTATGTCTTCCATTGTTTCATCTTGTTGTACATTGTGAACAGTCCTCACTTTTTCACCTCTGTGAGGACAATCTCTGAACATATGATCTTCTTTACAACCCCAATATTGAATACGTGGATTCTCTAGTGTTACACACTATTTTCATCACCCTTATGACCATTAATGATGTAAACCTATCCTTTGTCTTTAAAAGGATTAATAGCCTGAATTCCTGAAGAAAGAAGGGAGAAGAACTTTCTCTAAGAGAAGAAGTTGTATTTTCGTTCGAAAAAACCTATTAAGGAAGATTTTTGTAGGCTGCACTATATGCAGGGTCTTTCAATGCTTGATTTCCACACCTTGCTCTATAGCTAGGTTGTGGAGTTTCTATAGGTTTCTCTATAGCTAGGGTGCGGAAATTCCTGTACATGGGAAAAACGAGTGTCTTCTCGATGCTTCTAGAAGGAGAAGCTTCTATGGTTAGGTGGCCTCCAAACAGTTTGGATCTTACTCACTTTCATGATTTAGTGGGATCATCCTAACCTCCTCACCTTATCCTCTTCAGCTTATAAAAGGAGAGGAGCTCTCATGGAGAAAGTTAGATAGGATTTTTATTGAGTTTTGTAGCTTGGAATTTTTGGAGCTTGTATGTTGGCTTTGAGATTTTCTTTGTCAAGATAGATTGTGAGTAGCTATCAGATCTACAATCTCAGAATCCTTGGATTAGAAGTGTGTGGGAAGCGAGGAACTATTGGAAGGAGCCTGACGACATCAAGGCATCTAGTTGTATCTTTCTTCTACATTCTTTAAAACAGATATACCTTTCTTTCATATATGAATGTTATTTGTTCATATTGTATGATTCCTTGATCACATACATAGTTTCATATCAAATAGACTCTGTTATTATTGTCTTCATTGGCTTGTGTTTATTTGCAGATATTTGTCCATAAGCCTTGTGACGGAGCTTGGATTGCATTGTCGAAGTCAGATCTTCGATATTTAAAAGGTACGTTCTAGATCCATTTCTCATTTGATAACTAAAATCTAAGGAAATACTAGTGTACTATCTTGTTTTGTTCTAGTTTCGTAGTGAATCTAGAGGGATTGATTTGTGTCCTCACTTAACAATTAGACCGATAACAAAATTGGCGACCACACTAGGGATCGAATTATTTTCCTAATTTGTCTTGCTTTCTTTCTTTGATTGCTTGGGTTATGTTTTCTGAGTCATTGGGAGATCCAGCTTGACTCTTTGACTGTTTAAGTTCACTGGAAAAACCTTCTTACTTTTTATTTTTTCATTTTTACTTTGATTTTCCACCCTTCTTTGAGGGATAGTGTAGCGGTATTTGATTTTCACACCCTACATTTTTGACATAGTGCAGCATTTCCACACTGTATTGGTTCTTTGGCCAACGGAAATCAGGGATTTTCGCATTGTGTTAGTTTGACAGCCTACGACGATTGTGAATTTTTTTATTCTTTGATGGTTTTTCCTTACCCAAATATTGGATTTGGTTTTGGGGTGAATTGTTGGGTTTCATTATGATCTGTTTACATTCTTCTTGACAGTTTTTGACCTGATTTTAGCCATCTTTTCTTGGTTTTCTTTTGAAATATTTGGTTTCTTTCTTTGAGTGTCTTTCAGTTACAAAGAATTATTTTTTCTTTAGAATTGTTTGGTGAAAGAACTTTTTCTTTTATTGAATAGTTTGTGTTAAAAGAGATAAATTTTTTGGGTTGCTTTGTTTTATAGAGATTTTCTATTGATTTTAACTATATTTGAAACAAAAAAAAATTATTTCTTGCTTTATATTAGATTGGGGGCATCCTTGCATTTGAAGTAGCGAAATTGCATAATTTTTGGCACTTTTTGGTCTTCAATTCTGAAAAATTTTCCCCCTCATGGCTGGGGGGGCAAGAATCGTGTATTGGTGTACAGTCTCTTTTAATCGTTTCTTGAGAATCTTTATATTGATGAGTTTAATAAAATTTTGGTACATTATGCATATGGGAATGACAAACGTTTTCTCCTTCTCGTAATATAGCTTTCATCGAAGTGAAATATTTACATTTTCATTTATTTGCATTGTTCAGAGACAGACAAAACATCATATTGTCCACACCATTTTCCTTTTTGAGTAACAACAGCCTTAAAATAAAGCGCTTATAAAAATTGATTAGACATTTTTATATTTTTTGGTAGCAAACCTACATTAGATTAGTTGTAGGGCTTTGGAATAGGTGTGAAATATAACTTTCCAATGCTGCAAACACACATAGAATCTTGAGTTAGGGAGCGGTAAATCCACTTATTATATTTTGTCCTAGGAAGCCCTTCTCACACAAGGTTCAATCACGAGGTCGCATTAAGACTGGAAGAGTTACGCACCCTGCTTTGTTGGCCTTGGTGTAGAGATTGTACGTATTATGGGGGTCACTTGAAGATATACCCATAGTGATGAGTGGAAGCCTTTCAAGTTGATTTTGGGTTAGATACCCTACCTTTACACATGGATCAGACTGTCGACTGTTTCCCCAGGAATCACTATAGTAATTGGTAACCTTAGTGGCATATCTCTCTAAGGTCTTTACACGAGGTGACTGTGGAGGGGAAAGTCTTCATGGTACCTGGAATTGATGTTGGCCAAAATCACTTGGGCTCCATGGAGGTTATACCCACGATTATGTGTGGGAGCTTGCACCAAGGCATAAGTCCATTAAGTAGGTCATCAACATAACTTTTCCACCCGCTCTATCTCATCCCCTTCTTACATTGTTCCCGCGACGTTGGATTTCATCACCAACTAGTGTTGTTGTAACAAATATTGAAATTTTGGCTTTTGGTCACTTAGGAGAATGAATGGAAGCATTGGCAGTGGAATGACTGCATACATCAAGCATTAAGCCACATGGAGAAAAAACTCACGAGTGGATTTTTTTTTTTCCGTCAGGCATTTGGCCGACATAGATATCTTAATAACTACATCCCCGATCCATGAATTAACTAAAGTATTAAAGGATAAGCTAGGTCAAATAAAGATTAAGAAAGATTAACGTTAATAAATCTCATCGCAATTTCATGATTCAGGATTTCTTGCATCAAGTATTATCGAAGTCCCGACACTTAAATCCACGAAAGGTTAAAGATTAATTGCTAATCGTGATTAATTAAGAGATTTAAAAAAATGATTATCGTCTTTATTCTGCTGCCATACTTTTTATAAATCCTTCCCTCTGTAATCAGCTTCTATCTCTCCTCTGCTCCATGGATTTCCATTGCCAAAACACTCTTATTAATTTCTTGATCATTTGACTCCATGCCCAATGGACTACTTTCTGGTCCAACCCATCAACCCTAAAAACCCAAAAGTTTTTGTTACCCACAGATCTACACACTATTAATCTTATTGAATATCCTATTGTGACATACTTTCGAGAGATCCCTCTTGGGTTGGAAGGGGCAGTTTCCAATCAAAGGTGGTTCTAGGTTATCTCAGAATTTACTTGCATGCAACCCAAGTCAAGTCTGAGTGACAAAATTTATTTCATTTAAAATGTTCTAAGGCTTGGCTCTATTATAGCCTACAACCAACTCTTGTGACAACATTTTCTAGTGCTGCTACCGGGGATGGAGGAAAGAAGTTATCTTCCCTGGGATATGACAAAAAGTTCAGATCTATTTCTTCGTGGTAAACAAGGGATAGGTATCCAATTGGCTGTGATCATTCACCTGGCGACTCCTTGGTTCGAAGACTCTACATGATTCACTGTCGACTCCACTAATCTCAAAATGTCGTATTAATTCACCACTCAGATTGTTGCAAGGTTTTCTCCTCTAGACTTTTCAAATGTTGATGGTTTTCCAAACACTGTTCTAGACATTAAAGTTTGGGAATATGTCCTTCTAAATTTGGAGAATATGCAGATGACAGTCCCACCCAACACTTGGTTGAATTCCACAAGCTAATGGATGAATTAAATATACATCATGAAGATGTCCTCATAAAACTATTTATGTTTTCGTTGGAAAGAGATGCTAGACTCTGGTATAAATCTTTACCTCATTCCAGTATTCCTTCATTGAAATATTTTCACATACTTTTTCTTCAGCATTGTAAAAGAATCTATTCAACTGAAATACTCTTTGAAGATTGTTGTAATATAAAATTCATAAGACAAACAGATCAAACACATCTTCTTAAAGAGGAGGAAGGAATATCAGAAATTTCTCAAGTCGATGAAGATAATCAGTATGAAGAAGAGTTGGCTGATAAAAAAGTAGGATATTGTTGGACAACTGAGAGGGGGGGTGAATCAGTTGTTATCGTTCTTAAACAATTATGCTTCTTTTAAAAATTTTACAAGGCACTCAATGATGATCACAATAATGCAGGGAAATAAACAATGGCACATTCAGCATCAGTCACATATATCAGAAACACAGAGACAGATATTTCCTAGGGAAACCTATACAGGGTAAAAACCTCTTCTTCTTTATATGATAAGCATTATATACATTATTTACATTATCATGCATATGAGCACCAACTCATTGTGAGGCTACAACCTCTGTTTTGCAAGCTGCAACTTGCTGAGAGCACCAACTCTCTATTTTTTTCTAGCACCCACTAGAAGGAAGCACCAACTCCCTGGTTTCTCTAGGTTTCTCTAGCACCAACTAGAAGGAAGCACCAACTCCCTGTGTTCAAGCATCCACTTGAACCTCTGAGGACACCAGTCCTCCCTAGCACCTCCCAACCACCCCGGATTATGAATATAAAACACTGAAACCTATTACAGTGATATAGTGTTCAATAACAACTTACCAGTCTCATCATTGTTCTGCAAGATTTTTCTACTCAGACTTCCTCACTGTCTTCCAGCATGCATCCGCTGCCCATTCTGTTCTTCTGTTTTTTATGCTCTGTGCACCATGTCCATTCACTGCACAGTTCTTCTTCTGTGCTTTTCAGCTACTGCACTCTGATCCTTCTTCATGCATGAATCACCTTCAACAATAACATCCACAACAACTCCAGCAGCAACAACATCTCTTCTCTGTACTATGCATTTATAGCTTTTGTGCACCTTGTGCATGCAATGCACACAATACCTCTGCATACTCACACCGTGTCGATATCCTCTACAACTTGAGTTCTCTGTCTGATCATCATCATGACTCTTCAACTTCTCTGGTCGTTTTTCCACTCGTTCAACATCATTGTATGTTATGCTGAGATTCCTCAGCCTCTCTAGCAGTTGAGACTCTTCGTCTTCTCTGTGACAGTCGATCTCACCTTCTCTGTTCTAGTTACAGGATTCAATTCTCATCCAGTTGTCAATCACCTCCACAAGCATCTTCATCCCTCTTAAAGATTCCCAGAGACTCTTCATCTCCTCTATCAATCACCCTGAAGTGTCTTCAAGTCCTCTGGCAGAAACCATCAGTGGTTTCTGGCAGTTACACTATGACGTGAAACAGTAGCCCTCTGATGTCCTTCAGTTTCATCTACACCATTGGATTAGCTCTGAAGGATATTGTCATGATTCAGGCATTTCACACTTTCGCAATTCAGAGATTCTGCGATGAGGCATCTTGACTCTTCATGTCGCGAGCTCCGAAAAGGAGCTTGGCTGTTCTAGATCCCTCCTCTACATGACCATAGGCAGTGACCACCAGTTATAGAGACATTTTACCTTTTTGATATTTTGGCATTCGTACCAGACGCGATCCTCAAAATTCTAAGGTGGAGCTTATCTGCACTAGGTCATTCCTCCACATGACCATAGGCGGTGACCATTTTCTGTGCTAAAAGGAACTACAGACTCATGATCTTCATCGACCCTAATCGATGGTCCATGGTCTTGATGAATCAAAGGTCCAAATATTTTCATGATCTCGCATCTCGTTGTTCCTTAGATAGAGGCTCTCGTCACTCCAATTCGCGATGGGAGAAACTCTGAGATGGAGCTCAGATCGACGGTCCACATTCTAGGTGATCTGATGGTCCTAATATTTTCACGATCTTGCATCTTGTTATTCTTTAGATGGAGGCTCTTGTCACTCCAAGTCGTGATAGACGAAACTCCGAAATGGAGTCGGATCAATGGTCCAGAATCTTGGTGTATTGACGGTCTAGATCTTATCATGAGTTTGCATCTCACGATTCCTGTGATGGAGGTTCTCATCACTCTAAGTCACAATAGGTGAAGCTCCAAGATGGAGCTCAGATCAATGGTCCATGTTCTTGGTGATCCGACGGTCCTGATCTTATTGTGAGTTCACATCTCGCGATTCCTATGATGGAGGTTCTCGTCACTCCAAGTCATGATAGGTGAAGCTCCGAGATGGAGCTGGATCAACGTTCCAAAACAAACCTCGATCTGATGGCTAAGATGGTTTCATGATTTCACATATCATGAATTCAAGAGGTTAGGGAACCCCGTTCCTTTGACTTCTCAGTCAGCGACATGACGATCTTTCGCCACGTGTCCTATGATTCAACAGTCCAGATATGATCTTGATTTGATGGCTCAGATCATAATGCAATTTCACATATCGCGAGTTTAAACCTCTTTCCTTTGAATTTCATGACCTGCGAAATTTCGAAATGGAGTCTTTGTGGTGCTCTGATTTTTCTCCATGCATCCTCTTGATCCAATGGTCCACGACTATCCTTTCTGATGTGGTATTCCATATTCACCTCATGGATCTGATGGCCTAGATCACACCTTGATCCAATGGCTAGGATCATTTCGCCATTTTTCATTTCGCGATTTTGGCACTTTGCGATTTCGCCACTTCACGATTTCACCACTTTGTGATTTTGTCACTTCACGATTTCTCCACTTTGCGATTTCGCCACCTTATGATGAAGGGTCTCAAGCGTTCAAGTCCCGATCTATGAAACTCTGAAATGGAGTTAGACCAACATATTTTGGCATTTCACATTTCGCCTCTTCTTTCTCTTTAATGAACGTGCAGGTCCTCCCTGATCCAACGATGGATGTACCCCGCACTTAGATCGAACGCCCGAGATCTATTCTCGTCTACTGTGTGCTACTCCTCTCTGAATTTATATCTGACGGTCATCGGGGATTCTGAATAAGATCCAACGTTCATTGTTGCTCCTCCTCTTCCATTATCACTGTGTTGTTGATCATACTGATCTTTGCCATCATTATTCTTGCCATCAATGATAAGCATACACTGTTTGTAAAACATTCCAACAATATCCCCCTTTGGCATTGATGGCAACAAAGGCACCCCTGTTCTTTTCTCCCCCTTTGACATCAATGTCAAAGAAAACACGCTCCCCCTAAGCTGTTGCATTAATTTTAGGAGGTATCAGATATGAAACCAATACAGGAATCCCCCTAATAGGATGGACTCTCTTATATGTGAGACGAGATGACACCCAGCTTCTGTCTGAGATATTCAAAAGGTGTCTTGGCTAGGGGTTTAGTAAAGATGTCTGCAATTTTTTCTGTAGTGGGAATGTAATGGACCTAAACAATCTGATTGGTGACCTGCTCTTTCATAAAATGATATTTTATGGGAATATGCTTGGTCTTGGAGTGGAAGACAGGATTTTTAGACACACTGATGGCACTAGTGTTATCACAATGAATTGGGATCGATGTAGTGTATTTTACCTCCAAGTCTGCAAGTGTTTGAATCATCCATAAGACCTGAGTGCAACAGGTAGCAACAACAATGTACTCTGCCTCTGTGGTTGATAAAGAAATGGAACCTTGATTTTTACTAATCCAGGCTACTAAGGAGTCACCCAGGAAGAATGCTCCTCCATTGGTGTTTTTTCTCTCATCAACACAGTTTTCCCAATCTGCATTTGGATAAGTGGTCAGCTGAAGATTTTGATTTCTGGGATACCACAACCCATAAGTCATTGTTTCTTTCAAATACTGAATATCCTTTTGACAACTTGAAAATGACTCTGTTTAGGTGCAGCTTGATATCTTCCTACCATTCCTACAACGTGCATTATGTCTGGGCGAGATGTTGTGATGTACAACATGCTGGCTATCATTGATCAATATGATCTTTGATCAACATTAGGTGAATCATCATCCTTGGTTAATTTACATCCAGTTACCATAGGTGTACCCACAGGATTAGAATCTTCCATTTGAAACCTTTTCAACATTTCTCTTTAATATTTTTCTTGTGAAATGAACATCCCTTCGGACCTCTGAGTAATTTGCAGACCAAGAAAAAATGACAGTTCTCCTATCATAGACATTTCAAATTCAGACTCCATGGCAGAAGCAAACCATTGTACCAATGAATCCTTATTACATCCAAAGATGATGTCATCTACATAGACCAGTACGATGAGCAAATTATTATCCTTTGTTTTAATATACAGATTGTTGTTAGTTGTTCCTCTCTTGAATCCTTTGTCTTTGAGATATGTATCCAGTCTATGATACTAGGCTTGAGGGGCTTGTTTTAAACCATATAAATCTTTCTTCAGCTTGCATACTAAGTCAGGGTTATCAGATAGTTTGAAACCCTCTGGCTGTTCCATATAGACTTCTTCACTTAAATCTCCATTTAGAAAGGATGACTTGACATCCATTTGGTAGACTTTAAACCTTTTATGACAAGCATAGGCAAGAAACATTCTGATAGCTTCTAATCTTGCTACGGGCTCAAATGTTTCACCAAAATCCAATCCTTCTATCTGAGCATAGCCTTTACAGACTAACCTTGTTTTGTTCTTGATAACTTGTCCTTGCTCATTCAAATTATTCTTAAAGATCCATTTCGAGCCAATGATGTTTTTACCTTCAGGTCTTTGAACCATCTCCCATGTATTGTTTTTCTCAATCTGATCAAGTTCATCATTCATTTCTTTAACCCAGTGATCATCTTTGTTGGCTTCATTGAAATTCTTTGGTTCCAGCATGGATATGAAAGCTATATGAGATTGTTCGATGGTTTTGATTAGCTTTATCCTGGTTTGTACACCTTTGTTTTTTTCTCCAATTATCTGACTTGCAGGATGATTCTTTTGAATGATTCTGGAGGAGGAATTTGAAGTTGACTGTTGATTTGAGTCTGTCTGAGTGTCTGAGTCTTCATCTGATTCAGAGTCTTCGTTTTCTAATTCTTGGACCTATTTATCATCAGCTTCAGTTGTGTCTTCTGTAGAAGACTCATTTCTGTACATCTCTCTTGTTGGGATTCCTTCATCAAATTTTACATCAATACAATCAACCATTTTATGAAACCTCTTATTATAGCATCTGTATCCTTTACTGTTTGTAGCATACCCTAAGAAGATACCTTCATCATCCCTATCATCATATTTTCCAAGGCTTTCATCATTATTCTTTATATAGCATTTACTCCCAAAGACTTTGAAGTGTTTAATTGAAGCAGGTCTTCCAAACCATAGTTCATAAGGTGTCTTGTCACTTTGTGGTCTGAGGTGGGATTTGTTAAGAACATGGACTGATGTGTGTATTGCTTCTACCTAGTAGGTTTGACCAATGTTCTTCTCATTCATCATTGACCTGGCCATTTCCTGCACTGTTCTGTTTTTCCTCTCAACTACTCCATTTTGTTGTGGAGTTCTTGGGATTGTGTATTCTCTCTTGATCCCATGCTCATCGCATAATTCCTTGAAGTCTCTTGACATAAACTCTCCTCCCCGGTTTGATCTTACTGCCTTTAACCTCTTCCCTGTTTGAGTCTCAATTAAAGCCTTAAATATTTTAAACTTCTCAAATTCTTCAATTTTTTCTTTGAGAAAGGAAACCCAAGTAAGTTTGGAGAATCATCGATAATCAGCATGAAGTAGTTTTCTTTCCCTATGCCTTCCTGTCTTGATGGTCCACATAAATCCATATGAACTAGTTGGAGTGTTTTTTCTGTTGAAGTAAAACTCTTGGACTTAAACTGTGTCCTGTTTTGCTTCCCTACTTGGCAGGGTTTACACATTGAATCTTGGGGCTTTGATATCCTCAGAAGATATTTTATTGCCTCAAGTTTTTTGAGTTTGATTAAGTGGTCAAAGTTTAGATGTCCAAGTCTCCTATACCATAACCAACTTTCATCATGTCTGCTTAGATGCCATTCTTCTCTATTTTTTTTCAGCACATATACATTATTTTTTGTCCTTATGCCTTTGGCCACCACTTGTCCTGAGGTTACATATTTTATCTTGCAGTCCTTAGATGTGAACACCACTTCACATCCTCTATCACAAATTTGAATTACACTGAGCAGATTACGTTTCAGCCCATCTACAAGGAGAACATCTTGGGCTTTTCCTTTTCCATTACTTAAGCTCACCATCCCTTTGCCCTTTATTTTCCCTGGAGCATCATTTAAAAAGGTTACATTTCCTTATTTTCCTTCACTTAGATATAGAAACTTGCCTTTTTCTCCCATCATGTGTTTGGAGAATCCACTATCTATATACCAAGGATTCATTTTTCTTTGAGTGGAAAACACTAATCCACACTTGACACTTTCCTTCTTCTTCCAAAACTTAACATTTTCAGTAGGTGATTTCAAATCTGGTTCATATTCCCTTAGAAAACAGTCAATAGATTTGTGTCCATAGTTATGAAAGATGTAGCATTCAATCTCATTGTTCAATAGGTCAAACTTATTGGTGCAATGTTGTCTACTCATTGATTGTTGATTATTTCTTGACCTCTTTAGTTGCATGTCCCTGGACTTAATTTGGCAATTGGCAATCAGTGAAGGTTTGTTACTTGGCTGCATCATTCTTTGTTGTGGCAAGTATTTATTCCTTTGAAATCTTAATTGCTCATATCTAAGTCTTAAGGAACAATTTACAGCTTTGTGACCAAATTTAGCACAGTAGTAACAATAGCCATAAAAAAAAAAATTGTACCTGGGAAATGGTTGTCTTCTTTGAGCAAATTGATTTCTTCCAGGCTGATGACGTCTTTCAAAAGTGAGTGCATTACTTCTTTGTTCTACAGATTCAGATCTGGCATCTTTTACCTTACTCGACCTGGGCGGTTGATTGTCTTCCTTTGTTTCTGCAGGTTTGTTATTGTCATTGGTTGTACTTTTGACAAACTTGATGGGTTCTTCATTTCCTGGCTTACCACTGCTTGATCCCTCTTCATAACCCAAGCCATTTTTCAGCTTTGGATTTTTTTGCTGATTCAGAATGGTGGCCAATCCTTCTGAGGATTTAATACTTGACAGATTCTAATTATACAAGGATTGGAACTTCTCCATTTCTTTCCTCGTTTTCACTACTTCTTGTTCTAATGCTTCACATCTTGCATTCTTTTCTGATAGTTGTTGTTTTAGAATCTCTTCGATTTTCTTTGCCTCTTCCACTTCTACTTTTAGTAAGACAAGGTCTTCATCAGGTTCTTTATTGTCTTTCTCTAACTGTATCAACAATTGTCTTTGCTTTCATTCTTGATTCTTAGTCTGTCAATCTCTTCTAGTGCACTAATCAGTTCTCCTTCCATGTCAACCACAACTTCTTCTTCATCACTCCCTGTTCTTTTATTCTCATAACCCTCTTTGGCCATATGTATGAATTCATTTAGTTTATCTTCAATAGAGGAGTCATTTTCTTCATCATCTGAAGGATCATCATCATTGTTTACGCACAAACTTTTCTTCTTAAAGTTTTTCTCTTTAAAGAAATTTTTGTGTTTGTAGTTCTCCTCATTATCACATGTCTGATCCTTTCCTTTGTGGGGACATTTATTTGAAAAATTACCTATCCTACCACAGTTGAAACATTTTAAAGGCAGTTTACCTTTGTATTTGCCTGATCCCTTCTTCAGTCTCTTCACAAATTTTGCTTCAATTTCATCGGGATCAGAATCCTCATTCTTGTCTGCATTAAATGATGCTTCTCTGGAGGTGAGTTTATATTTAACTATTCTCATTTCATATGTAGTCAATGTTCCTAGCAGTTGAACAAAATCCAAGGTTTTTAGATCATTAAGTTATTCTATAGCAGAGACCTTCAGTTTGAACCTATCTAGGAGAGATCTCAAGATTTTCTGAACTAAAGAAGGTTCATCAATTGTTTCACCAAGTGCCTTCATTGCATTTACCATTTCTTCTAATCTCAGAAATCATTTTCCAATAGTTTCAACTTCCTTCATCTTCAACTGTTCAAACTGTATTCTATAGGTTTGAAGCTTTGCATCCTTTACCTTCTCATTACCCTCATAACTGCTAATGAGTTTGTCCCACATTTCTTTGGCAGTTCCTAGGTGCATAACTTTTATGAATTCTACTTCTGCAAGCCCACTCAAGATAGCATTCATAGCCTTAGCATTGAAGCTAAATTCTAGTTTGTCATCCTTATTAGCTAGCACAACTGGCTTTACATAACCAATATCTACCACATCCCAAACATCTGCACCTAACGACATTATGTAGGTTCTCATTCTAACTTTCCAGAAGGCAAAGTTTGTTCCATTCAACAGAGGGGCCTTATTGGTTGAATTTCCTTCATGGCTTGACATGTTTAAGCTCTAGGATCTACCCTTAGATAAAAGGGGTTGGCTCTGATACCAATTGTTGGACAACTGAGAGGGGGGCTGAATCAGTTGTTATTGTGCTTAAACAATTATTATTCTTTTAAAATCTTTAGAAGGCACTCAATGATGATCACAATAATGCAGGGAAATAAACAATGACACATTCAACATCAGTCACATATATTAGAAACACGGAGACAGATATTTCCCAAGGAAACCCATATAGGGTAAAAACCTCTTCTTCTTTATATGATAAGTATTATTTACATTCTTT
>CBVK0101219990.1:0-22564 GCA_900067695.1 Picea abies | reverse complement strand
ACCAACTCATTGTGAGGCTACAACCTTTGTTTTGGAAGCTGCAACTTGTTGAGAGCACCAACTCTCTATTTTTCTCTATCACCCACTAGAAGGAAGCACCAACTCCCTGGATTCTCTAGCACCAACTAGAAGGAAGAACCAACTCCCTAGGTTCTCTAGCACCAACTAGAAAGAAGCACCAACTCCCTGTGTTCAAGAACCCACTTGAACCTCTGAGGACACCAGTCCTCCCTAGTACCTCCCAACCACCCTGGATTATTAATATAAAATACTGAAACCTATTACAGTGATATAGTGTTCAATAACAACTTACCAGTCTCATCATTGTTCTGCAAGATTTTTCTACTTAGACTTCCTCACTGTCTTCCAGCATGCATCCGCTACCCATTTTGTTCTTCTATTTTTTATGCTCTGTGCACCATGTCCATTCACTGCATAGTTCTTCTTCTATGCTTTTCATGTACTGCACTCTGATCCTTCTTCATGCATGAATCACCTTCAACAACAACATCCACAACAACTCTAGCAACAACAACATCTCTTCTATGTACTATGTATTTATAGCTTTTGTGCACCTTGTGCATGCAATGCGCGCAATACCACTGCATACTCACACCGCATCGATATCCTCCACAACTCGAGTGCTTTGTCTAATCATCATCATGACTCTTTAGCTTCTATGGCCATTTTTCCACTCGTTCATCATCACTGTATGTTATGATGAGATTCCTCAGCCTCTCTAGCAGTTGAGACTCTTCATCTTCTCTGTGACAGTCGAGCTCACCTTCTCTGTTCCAATTACAGGCTTCAATGCTCATCCAGCTGTCAATCTCCTCCACGAGCATCTTCATCCCTCTTGAAAATTCCCAGAGACTCTTCATCTCCTCTTTCAATCACCCTGAATTGTCTTCGAGTCCTCTGGCAGAAACCATCAATGGTTTCTTGCAGTTAAACTGTGACGTGTAACAGTAGCCCTCCGATCTCCTTCAATTTCATCTGCACCATTGGATTAGCTCTGAAGGATATTGTCATGATTCACACGTTTCACACTTTCACAATTCAGAGATTTTGCGATGAGGCATCTTGACTCTTCATGTTGTGAGCTCCGAAAAGGAGCTTGGTTGCTCTAGCTCCCTCCTCTACATGACCACAGGTGGTGACCACTGGTTACAATGACATTTCACCTTTTTGGTATTTCGACTTTCGTACCAAATGCGATCCCCAAAATTCTGAGGTAGAGCTTATCTTCACTAGGTCCTTCCTGCACGTGACCACAGGTGGTGACCACTGTCTGTGCTAAAAGGCACTGCAAACTCATCATCTTCATCAACCCTAATCGATGGTCCATGATCTCGATGAATCAATGGTCCAAATATTTTCACGATCTTGCATCTCATTTTTCCTTAGATGGAGTCTCTCATCACTCCAAGTTGCAATAGGCAAAACTCCGAGATGGAGCTCAGATCGATGATCCACATTCTAGGTGATCTGACGGTCCTAAGCTTTTTGGGATCTCGCATCTCGCTATTCATTATATGGAGGCTCTCATCACTCCAAGTCACGATAGGAAAAAATCTGAAATGGAGTCAAATCAATGGTCCAGAATCTTGGTGTATTGATGGTCCATATCTTATCGTGAGTTCGCATCTCTTGATTCCTATGATGGAGGTTCTCATCACTCCAAGTCGCGATAGGCGAAGCTCCGAGATGGAGCTTAGATCGATGGTCCACATTCTTGGTGATCCAATGGTCCTGATCTTATCGTGAGTTTGCATCTCGTGATTCCTGTGATGGAGGTTCTCATCACTCCAAGTCGCGATAGGCAAAGCTCCGAGATGGAGCTGGATCAATAGTCCAGAACAAACCTCAATCTGACATCTAAGATAGTTTCATGATTTTGCATATCGCAAATTCAAGAGGTTAGGGAACCCTGTTCCTTTGACTTTCCAGTCAGTGACATGACAATATTTCGCCACGTGTCCTATGATTTGATAGTCCAGATCTGATCTTGATTCGATGGCTTCGATCATATCACAATTTCGCATATTGTGAGTTTAAACCTCTTTCCTTTGAATTTCATGACCTGCGAAACTCTGAAATGGAGTCTTTGTGGTGCTCTAATTTTTCGCCACGCGTCCTCTTGATCCAACGGTCCATGACTATCCTTTCTGATGTGGTCTGCCATATTCACCTCCTGGATTTGATGGCCTAGATCACACCTTGATCCAATGGCTAGGATCATTTCACCATTTCGCATTTCGCGATTTTCACACTTCGCAATTTCACCACTTCGTGATTTCCCCACTTCGTGATTTCACCACTTCGTGATTTCCCCACTTCGTGATTTTTCCACTTCCTCCTTTAATAGAAGAAGAGATAGATCTGCTCCTGAACAATAATGTTGTAACCCCTTCTTACATAGATCTGCAACATTCACATAGTCCTAAACATGTGAGTGAAACTTCTTCTATTACTGAAAATGAAAATCTAAGTTTAAATCATGACATCCATGGAACTTTAGAGGAAGTTAGTAAACCAATTTATGATGATGATTTCTGGCCAGAGGATCATCTTGTAGACACTGTTTTATTTCATGAAGAAGATAGGGTTGTCATGTTTAATAACCTTGAAGAAAGTTTGTTGTTCAAAGATGCTTTAGACTATGATTTGGAGGAGTGTGTATCTGAGATAGATAGCTTCACAGTTGATATTCCTAGCATTTGTCTAACTGATGACACTCCCGAGTTATCTGATGAACCTGTTTATGATGAATATCAAGGAGAACAAGAAGAGAAGATTTATTTTACCCCACACACAAAAATTTACAACAGTCCTCCTTTGTTTGATGAATGTGATGAAAGTGTTTATGAAGATGATGAGCAGCAAGAAACTTTGGTTCAACAAGAAAACAATCAGCAACATCATGAAAACGATCAGCCTATGTATGACAGCTACCAAGAAGATCTTTGGATAGCAGGTCAAGGACATAGGGAGGGGTTACTGAAACAATTGATCTCTCCTCCCTGTTTACCAACCATTAAGCAACAGACCAATAAGTTTCAATGCGACATTTTTGCACCAGTGGAAGAAAAAATCACCAGTGGACAAAGTGCACAAAAACATTTCAAACAGCTTGCCCAACAGGAGGAAGTATGGATTAATTGTGAAAGTGGTATATCTCTTCCCTTCTACGATCGAGTAGCAGTTTATATGGATTCAAAATGGGGGACTGAATTTTTTATTTCCAACTTCTTGAAATCTGAATTTCAAAACTGTAAGTACCTGCTCCTAGGGCATGTTTTGAAATTTGCAATTGCTCCTGTCATCCTTTTTCTCAAATTTGGAAGTATAATTAATTTTGTTAGTCGGATACTCGCTTGGTTGATTTGGAAGTTTTCCTATACTTGAACAAAGCAGTGATATCGGATAGAGTAGGTGATGCATATAAATAAGCTTAACTTTGAGCACTAGAGTACAACAGTGGGTTTCAATATTTTTTCGGTTTAGTTTTGAATCCAGTATGGTTTTGTTTAAATCATTACGACTCCATATCCCAATGAATGCATAAGCAGTTTTTTGTTTCGGAAAGGTGCAAGTAAAGCGACAGAGTTCAGAGTTTGATAAGGATGATTTCACATCGCCCAATGGTTGAAGGCATGTGGTCTAATGTTTTTGGCGCTTTGTAGGAAAGCAAGATCCCTAGATGGAGCCTTTGTTGTAACAAATATTGAAATTTTGGCTTTAGGTCACTTAGGATAATGAATGGAAGAATTGGCAGTGGAACGACTGCATACACCGAGCATTAAGACACATGGAGAAAAAACTCACGAGTCCGAGTTTTTTTTTCCATTGGGGATTTGTCCAACGTAGATATCTTAATAACTACATCCCCAATCCTCGAATTCACTAAAGTATTAAAGGATAATCCGGGTCAAATAAAGATTAAGAAAGATTAACGTTAATAAATATCATCGAAATTTCACGATTCAGGATTTCTCGCATCAAGTATTATCGAAGCTCCGACACTTAAATCCATGAAACATTAAAGATTAATTTCTAATCATAATTAATTAAGAGATTAAAACAAATGATTATCGTCTAATTAATCCTATCGCGATTTCGCGATTCGAGATCCCTTGCATGTCATAACTCTTGAGGACATGATACCCGAAACCCGAAGGTCCGAAAGAGTGCAATGTAAAAGCCAAAATCTATTTTGGGGATTTGGCCATTGGGGATTTGGCCAACATGAATATTTTAATAACCATTGCTTCATTTCCCCGAATCTTGAAAACCCGAAATTGGGACTCTAGTCATATGCAAAACTGCTTTAGAAAAACACAATTTTCTCAGCCCTGGAGAGGTCATTTTTTGCGTTCGAATAGTTGATCGACATATTAAAATCCTAATCTTTCTAGTGGTGTCTTCAGAATTTCATTTTGAGATTGGTAAGGTAGTCAAAATCCCCCCGCAAGATGAGGTTCATTTTCAGAAATATGGCATTTTTACTGTGTTGAGTCATCATTTTCAAATGAGGATTCTGAGCAACTGGAGTATCATTTTGAGAAACGGTTGGAGGATTTTGTGCCTAACACATCAGAGATCATTATCCTCTTTCAGTTTTACTATAGGTGCCATATATTGGGAGAATCGAATCCATCTCCAAGCCCTAATTTTTGTATTTCATATTTTCCTATTTTGACACATTTTTGTTAAATACAAATTTGGGAAAAATGAAAAGGGGTATCAGGGAACTGAGAGAGGTTATTGCTTGGAATAAAGAGATGCAAAAAATTATTTTTCATTTTATACACATCTGTCGCTATTCGAGAGATACAGATCCATAACTGCAACCCTAGTTTTTGGCAGTTTGGCCCATTTTCTATGGCATAAAGTTTCAAGAATTGGTTGTAACTGTTGTTATCTTTTAGATTAGAGAGGATTTCGACCTCAATACATATATGAGGCATATTTTTAAAAGGTGGGGAGAGAGGAGTAGTACTCCTGGGCTGTAGTACTTGTTTACATGTTTAATAAAAGAGTGTAGAGCATTTTTGATCTATATCAGAGATTCTTGTGATTTTGTTTGCAGATAATGTCTTATTGCTTCGTTTTCACATCATTTCACTTGGTTTTATTTCCATTTTATTCCCGATTTGTAACTGTGTTTGTAATGGAATTCATCTGTTTGTTAGATGCTCTGTTGCTAGACAGGTTATAGGTTGTTTCTTGCAGAGATATGAGGGTTCAATATTCATCCTTGCTAGATTCTCTATCCCAACTATCTATTTCCACTGATTTATGCTTGGAATTCACTCATTGCTAAGTGCTCATTGCATTTTGATATGTTTTCTCTTTATTTTTCTACCATACATTTTATAAATTCTTCCCTCTATAATCAACTTCTATCTCACCTCTGCTCCATGTATTTCCATTGCCAAAACACTCTTATTACTTTCTTGATCATTTGACTCCATGCCCAATGGACTACTTTCTGGTACAACCCATCAACCCTAAAAACCCAAAAGTTTATGTTACCCACAGATCTACACACTGTTAAGCTTATTGAATATCCTATTATGACATATTTTCGAGAGATCCCTCTCGGGTTGAAAGGGGCAGTTTCCAATCAAAAGTGGTTCGAGGTTATCTCGGAATTTACTTGCACGCAACCCAAGTCAAGTCCGAGTGAAAAAAATTATTTCATTTAAAATGTGTTAAGGCTTGGCTCTATTACATCCTAGAACCAACTCTTGTGACAACAAGTGTGTTCATTGTGAGAAGGTTTTGTTTGTTTGTTTTCTTCCTAGATTTTAGTGTGTGTTGTTTTTTTTCCCTAGCGAAATCTAGATTAGATCTTTATTTGATGGCGTCAGTTCCCAAAACAATCAATGAAGAAACCCCTGCTCCAGGGGAACCTTTTGTTTTTCCTTCTTATGGAAACATTGGTCCTCCTCACATCGCTACTTTGAGCCTTCCAAGCCTCGTGATTGGATTTTCGGTGTGGTCATTTTCCACTCAGGTAATCCCGAATGTAGCTAGTGCTTCAGTTGTAAAAAATTCACCCCAAGAGCATCAACCTCATGTTCATCCTTCACTGTCTTCACCAGCAAGATCTTTTTCACCTTCTTCACTTGCAAGCTATTCTTCCATTTCATCTTCTTTGCCCAGTGAAATCTCTCAAGCCAGTAACCCGGTGGATAAGAAGAATAAGAAAAGGAATATTAATAAGAATAAAAAATATCAAGGGTCCAAACTTCCAACCACTTCTAGACATGTTGGAAAACAACCAGTTACTGATAATCATACTGGGAGCATTGATGATTCCAATATCACCCAAACAACCCGTAAGCCTAAGTACCCTTGTAGGATTTGTAAGGGTATCCATCTTCTTAAGGATTTCCCTGGTCTATCCAAGGTTATAGAAGCATGGTCTACACACCCTCGTCAACCCATGTCGTCAGCCTATAAACAACATGTTCATGACCTCCCGTCAACTAGTCACGATGCAATTGGGAAAAACAAAAGTAGAGTCAAGTTCTTGTGCATGTTATGCAAAGGGAGTCATCTAACTCAATTTTTCTCTCGTATGGACGAAGCCTCAAAATTCCTAGAAAACATGACTATTTCACAGACTCAACTTACAGCTGCTTATCGCAAGCTTACTCTTGACCCACCTGTGGTTGATGGAATGATCAATCTGGTCCCTTCGTTGGTCAATCTGGTTGATCATGTAGTCAATCTGGTCACGTCCTTAGTCAAACTAGTTGATAAAGTGGTTGATCCAATCCCATCTTCGATTGATCCCACTCTCTCGTTAGAGAGTGAAACCTAATCGTTCGATCCCTTTCCACCCATCGAACCCATTCTCCCCTTGGAGAATGAAACCCAAGTGGTCGATCTGATCTCATCATCAGTCGATCCTACTCTCCTGCTAGAGAGTAAACCCAATACTTTCCATGTTTTTCTCGTTGATAAAGAATCTACTGTGTCGGGGGGAATTGCTCCTTCTCCCGTGGAACCTCCTCCAAGTAATGAGGCCATCCTTTTTAATTGGGTTGTGCTAACTGGACCCCATCTTCCCTCTCACATTCCTTTCCAAATTATAGCACAGGTTTTTGGTTGGGACGTTCCTCAAACATTGATAGATGAAGGTGCGTCCATTAGTATTTTGTCCTCTATTGCTTGGCAAGCTTTGGGTTGTCCCCATCTTGCGTCGGTTACACAGAATTTGTTAGCTTTTAACAGAAGAACTAGTCACCCTTTAGGAATCCTTCTTCATTTTCCCATAACTTTGGGAGGGAAAACTATCTTTATTGATGTTATTGTAGTCCAAGACCCCTTGGATTTTTCTTTAATCCTTAGGCAAGATTATGTTTATGCCATGAAAGATATTGTTTCCACTCTTTTTCATGTGACATATTTCCCTCACGATGGAACAATTGTGACTAATGATCAACTTTCATTCATTGGTTCTGACTGGATTACCTCCCTAAATGGTTCTTATATGCAGACGCTATCGCCCTTGCCGTAGGTCAATTATGTGGTGTTGTCTCCCATGCCTTCAGTTGCTGATGAAGATGAGCCTCTTACTGCAAGCTCAGTCTTTTATGACTTAGATCTAGTAGTTGACATGGTGATCTCTTAGATAGGGTATTTATATATTTATCTCCTTACCGCCTTAGTGACCCTTGACATGGTGTCCTTCCAAAGTGTGTTTCTTTCATCCAATGAAGATCTCTTGGAAGCCATGACCGAGTTTTGTCCCTTGACATGGAGTCCTTCTAGGGAATTTTCCTCTTGGAATCCATGATCAAGAAGATAGTTTTGAGCATGGTTTTCTGATTTCAATCTCATTAAAAAATGAAACCATCTTTGAACATGGTTTTCTGATTTCAAGCTCGTTAAAAAATGAAACCAGTCACAAGGATAGTTTTTTCGTCTTTGTGGCAACCTCATTAAAAAATGAAACAGAAGTTACGAGAATAGTTCCTATGTCTGTATCAATATCATTAAAAAATGAAACAGAGGTCTAAGGATTGAACCTGGATTAGTGATCCTAGTTCCTATTCCTACGTCAATCTCGTTAAAAAATGAAATAGTTTTCCCCCTCTTTGATTGAGTCAAGTACTTTGTTATCTCTAGTATTTGAAGCTTCATTTCATTCTCCTTTGCATCTGGATGAAACAAATCTTGGGGGGTATTTGCTTACAGCCTCTGGACTTCATGCTAACGTTAAAGCCACTAGTTTCTTAAGCTAGGGGCTAGCTACAAACCATCCATGTGTTATGTGTTGGGAAGTCGCAAGCATAGTTTTCTCTGGCTCAATATTGTGTAAAAATGAAAACACCTAGGTCAAGCATAGTTTCCTCTGGTTCACACTTGTGTCAAAATGAAACCAGGTCCAAGCATAGTTTTGTTTAGTTTTAAGCTTGTGTAAAAATAAAATCTATCCCAAACACATTTTTATTTTTTTTTAAGCTTGTGCAAAAATGAAAACAATCTCAAGCTCAGTTTTTTTTTCTTTCTCATGCTCATAAATACATGAGAATGTAACCTAGTAACATTTTATCACTTTTTCATAATCGTAAAGGTTATACAAAAAAGGATCCCCCTGGAGTTCCATTTAATCTCTTTTCAGACTCTCTGAACATGAAATTATTGTCGAGCGATCTTGTTCTTTTCACGCTCGCAAAAGTACTTGAAGAAAACATTTGGTGGGTGGTAGGTTATCACTTTTTCAGTCTCATCAAACTAAATTACAAAAAAGGAACTAATGGAGTTCTCTTTAAGTGTTTTTCAGACTCTTTAAACATGAAAAACCCCTGAGTTTTCATTCTTTGGACTCATTAAACAAACATTGAAATACCCATATGGGACCGAACCACTCCTTCTTAGGGTTCATTAAACATACTCCGAGGGACTCATCCGAAGGATGATATTACATTTCAAGCATATGTTATCCTCCTCAAGCTTGTGTAAAAATAAAGAGGTACTCACCAGAAATGGTCAGAAATGGTGGGGGGGGGAATTTGGAAAGAAATGTATCTAAACATGTATTCTATGGAAGAGTAACCTTTGAACATGACACCCTTTCACTCACTTTGTGTCTAGGTTGGAAAATTTGCTTGTCTCTTGATCATACTCCTTTATAAAGATTACAATTTTGGTCTGTGATCCCTGTTGTTGAGTCAATGTCTCCAAGACAATTGTCGTGTTGTCAATATGTTCAAAGAGAAGTTCAACCTGGAAAGTCTTATATTGCATCGTCCATTTCTACAGTCCTTGAGCCTTCTATTGCATTGGCCATCCCTGAGTTAGTCCTCAATCATTTGTTACTCTAATCTACTTGAAATCTTGTTACTTGTTTCATGTCATTGATGGGGGATACATTAAGGCCCTCCTGTGATGAGTCTTTTCCTGTCAAATTCAAATCATTATCTAGGAATTAGACTTATAAAATAATTGGTATCTTGGAACTTGCATGTCTCAATGGCAGGTTTCCTCACTCTCGACAGTGGTTTTTCATTGTTGACTCCTGATCAGGAGATTCCACCGAGTGTTTGACTTCAGCTCATTAATTCACATTTGTTGGATTGTACTAGAGTACCTTGGGGGTCATTGACATTAATGGTGATTTCCCTCACACTCGTTAACGATATTCATTAATGAGCAGTAATTAAGTGGTTTCTACCATGTTCGACTTTAGCACATGTATTCGCATTGTTAGATTTGTACTATAGAGTGGTGGAGATGAAGACCCTGGATCTTTTCTGAAAGATTCAGGTTGTGTTGGAGTATATTCATATTGTACTGTTGCATAGATCCACATTGTATGTCTCATGGCTATGTTCAAATTTGAGTCTTTAACACATAGATCCACCATGTATTTTTGGTGGCTATGTTCAGATTTGTGTCATAATGGCATGGATCCACATTGTATGTTTTGTGGCCATGAACTATATTACTTGGCATGGATCTTTGCATGTCATCATTTATTATTTGATTCATTTGTATTCTGAGTATGGGAATGCCTACCTCAGTGATATATTATTGTACTGTGTTTCCTTGTTTGTTGGCAAGTTTCCGATCGACTATTCCTTGTTCCCTACACAAACTCGACAAAGTATTTCAGCTATCACTTTGTTCTAACTTCATACTTTGGGGGGCTCTCTGTTACACATTATTTTGATCACCCTTATTACCATTAATGATGTAAACCTATCCTTTGTCTTTAAAAGAATCAATAGCCTGAATTCCTGAAGAAAGAAGGGAGAAGAACTTTCCTTGAGAGAAGAAGTTGTATTTTCCTTTGAAAAAACCCTATTAAGGAAGATTTATGATCCAAATATCACAAGAGAACCGGAGCGGGGTGAGGAAAACAAATATATAAGTGTTGCGCCTCTTTTGTCACCTAAATGAGAAAAAATAGAGGTGCTTACAAGCTTAGTTGGGTTAGCTAAGCAAGATAGCAGTAAAGGAAAGGGTTAGAAAAAAAAACATAAAAGACTAAGCTAAGAATTAAACTAAGAAATGAATGAAAAACTAAACTATTGAGCGTAAGGACGTAAGAACAAAAAACCAATAAGACTCATGTCACCAATGGCAAGGATTATATTAGTGAAAAGAAAACACCAAGAAGAAAGAGGACTTTGGGTCCCTTCTTCCTCCAAGGGAGGGCTCTTAGACCCCCACAACTAAGCTCTTCTTACAACTTTGAAAGAAATGGTGAAACAATCCCGAGCTAATCCACTTAAGAGGTGAGATGGATTGCCCAAATGTAATGATGCTAGTATGCTCTTGATGAGAAAAGAGGATTCCTCAAGAGAACAACAACAACATAAACTTGTAAATGAATTCCTTGAAAATGTAGTGCACCCATGGCCTTGTTTTATAGCACCACTTTGAGGTATTGTACAACAAGATTTTAGTGTGAAAAGAGGTTGTTTAGGGCATTTTTAGGTCTTTGACCAGCCACCCAGTCAGATCCAGCTGAGATTTGGATGTCAAATCAACTTGGAAGCTGAACCAGAAGTGGGTGGGAGGCCGACCAATCTCATAAATGCGTCGTTCTCAGGTTTGCGTGGCTTTTAGTGACCATAGTCATGCATCGTGAGCATGTGCACTTTTCTTGCATTTCTGGATGGCACATGTGCGTGCACACCCTATGTAGCCATATCGTACTTTGATTTTATCACTGGTTATATAGTTTTGGACCTTTTGGAAATGATTTTTTGGTAATTTTGGTCCATGGGTGAACTCATAACTGTTTGAAGATGTTGGATTCCTGTAACCATTTGTAAACAAAATTTCAGTGAAAAAATATGCCCCTTGATGGATGAGGTTAGGAGCATATGTATAGCCAAAATTCATCAATGTTTCTTCTACTGAGAGTGTCATTGTAAGAGAGAGCAATAGTGAGAGTATCAAGAGTGACCCGTTGGAGGAAGAAGGGAACCTGTAAGACCCAACCTTCCATAAGGTGTGTAAAAATAAATTGTGTACAAACAAGGCGGGCATGCCCCACGCTCGTGTCATGTAACTCATAAAAGAAGGGTGTTGTATAGTAACTAAAACAGTGTGTTGATGTGGACAACTGTAGCACCCTCGAGGGTGGTTGTGATAAAGGCAGAGGACAATTCTGAGGAGGAAAATACTCTAAATAGTAGGCAATGACACCTTTAAGAAGTATCACAGATTCTGTAGGCATTGATAACCTAGCCAAGTTCAGAGGTCTTTGGAAAATATAAGAAACAACTGCAATAGTCGCAAAGTAAGACCCACCGTAACATGAGAAAGTGTTGAAGTTGAATGTTATGGGGGTCAATGACAGTAGGGAGCAATTATGGGTCTCCCTGTGCTATCCAAGATCTCTCATTGTAAAGGTAATGAGAGTCAAGATATTGTCGCCCTTCTGGAAACTGTGTTGATGTTGACAAGAAGGGGGATGCGACTCCAAGAAGCAAAGGGCTTCGTGAGATCTACGAGGTGAGGTGAGGAACTGAGGAGGTACATGGATGAAGTCAATATGTTTGGAGACTCAAGACTTTCCTTAGTGTGGGAGACATGCAAAGGATAAGTGACCACAACCATTCAACTAGATCAAGTGTTAGGGGGACAGCAGGGTGTGGGATAAGTTGTACCAGAGGCGGGACAAAGTGAACAAACTCAGAGAGTAGAGGTAGGTGGCTTGTGGAATACTTAGAGTTGATGGAAAATGTCAATAAGAGTAGATGATAAGGAGTGCCCCAACCAAGGGAGACATGGGTTGTGTTTTCCAAAAAGGGAAGAAGGTCGCCAAAGGTGACGACAAAAAGATATGTAAATGCTGGAAACAAAGGATTTTTACAATTATCAAATGAATAAAGAATAATTTGGGATGAGTGTACAAATACAAAAATGGGTGCCCTGAAGTAATATGGTTGGGTCGATTAAGGCGCAATGTGCTTGGAGAACTGGTGGAGGTTGGGGGCCCCATGGGTGGGTTTGTGTATAAGGTAGATGGAATGGAGGGAGATTTGTGGATGGGCAAACTAATTGTGGATGAAATGGAGGGTTGATGATATTATGGAGGCACAATCAAAATAGAACCTTGAAGAGATAACCAGGGAGTCCATTGGGAAAGCTAGCAAAATGAGGAGAATGAGGATGTGGTTAATTCTTGGAAATGTGTAAGACTATCGAGACTCCCATCCCTAAAGGGTTGAAAACAACATGAGTGTCAAACTACCAAGGTTTTCTATGAATGGGACAAATCATGTGGGGGAGAGTGCTATCGGGTGACAGTACCCAAAATGCAATGGAGGTGGCGGTACTGCAAAGCCGGATATGAGGACCCTAAAGGAAAATTTCAGAGGGTGTGACTGGAGATGCAATTGAGATTTAGAGGGAATGATTACATGCCAGTGTTGATTATATACCTGAAGGGGTTATGTTGATATCTGATAACCAAGTACCTGCACACATGAAAAACCAACTACCCGACGTGAACAATATCTGAAGAGAATCGAACATACAAGCATTTATTTGATAATTTTGAACATGAGCATGTGTACCTGGATGGTGTAAGGAAAAAATGGCTCCCCGAGGGATAAGGATAAAAAATGGCCCGAGGACTGTCTTGATGTAGATGATGGGATGTTGATCCCGTGGCTGAAGATGGATCGAAAAATGGAAACCCAGAGCTCCCAGAATGATGTTTGGAAGTTTGGAGGAAAAGCCTATATATAGATGTAGGGCCCACATTGCCACCGCATTTGTACCTACTATCAGAGTGATTGGATGAGAGATATTCAGAAGAGATTTGGATATTCCAAAAGAATGAGGCAGTTGATTCAAGACCAGCGAGCTTCAGGTTAGTAGTCTTATCGTCCTGCATAGAATTAGCTTTTCGATTTGGGGGCAGGGCCTGTACTGAGAGTCGTAAATGGGGTTTTGTGGGTGTGGGACCCCCAGTGCGCAGGCGATCCAGAAATATGCGTGCATGGGTACACGCCTGTTATCAAGATATTCGTGCATGGGTGTGCCCTAAGGGAGGAAAAAGGTGCGCATGGTATGCGTGCCTGTTTCCTACACAGTTGCGCATGGGTGCGCGGCTATGTAATGGTCAAGCACACTATGATGCGCGCCTGTGTTCGTGACAGGGGCGCATGGAGGCACCTCTTTTTGGTGGATAGGCCCGCATTCATGCACGCCTATGGGATGAATAGGCACGCCTATGGGGTGAACAGGCGTGCATGTGTGCGCGCTTGTGGGGTGAACAGGTGTGCATATGTGCGCACCTATGGGTTTAAATAGACACGCCTTGGGGGCAAGGATGATGGGTAAAAAACTCATCTCTTTTGGATAATTTAATGTGTTTTATGTTCGATATGGCTGATCTAGGACTGTATTATGAGGTTGTAGGTGATCATTGGGACGATGTTGGGATGATGTTGGTCCACTGGCGAGAGAGAGACTGGTCATAGTTGAGGGAGGTCATGGCCATTGAGGAGCCGGTGGTTCATGCCACTTTGGCAGCCTATGGGTTACTGAAGTTCTTCGAGTGCCCTTTGATACAAGCCCAGGAGTATCTCTTATAGTTCTTGATCTGGATATGGAGACCGGAACTACATTTTTTTATGGTGTGAGAAGAGCATCTAGCCTTCAATGCAGTGGAGGATGTGTACTTTCTGAATGGGCTCCCTTTTCGAGGGACGCCCTACCAGTGGAGCCTGTATTACCTGGGGATGGGCAATTGGCTACCTTGGGCCGAAGGTATTGTTCGAGGGAGAACTTTATTTTAGGCTCCATATTGAGTATCAGGGCTATGGATGCTTTAGTTCATCATTGTGTAGCAGCAATGATTGTGAGGGTATATGGGTCCCTCATGACTTAGTGGATCAATGGTGGTCAGTTGAGGATTATGGGGTAGGCACTGGCAGGAGAGTATTTTACCTAGGGCTTGATGTTCCATGCCAAGATGGTAGGGCATCTTGATAGGTGTTGGGTTGCAGACTCAGGAGACTTTGCCTTTGGGTCCATCTTGGTGGCCTGGTTTTTGTGGAGGGTGCCAATGTTGCGCCCTAGAGTTTTATTGGGCACACCTGGTGCACAAGAGCCATGGTTGATGTGGTGGTCGACGATTTTGATTCACCATGATGGTGGTGAGGGTGGCCATTTTTTCTCGGTCGAGGCTACATAGGTGTGGTGGCAGATGCTGCAAATCATACTACGGTATCCATACTATGAAGTGGATTTCCGGGGTGATCCAGATATGGTGTTACCTCCAGGGCAGGTGTTCGACCACAGAGGTATGTTTGTAATTTTGATATGTTGATTTTTGAGATAGTATGACATGTGTATTTTGTATAGATGTTGATACTATCGTTTGGTTGTTTGTATGTGCAGATGTGGGAAAGAGATATTCAAAGGTATGTCATTCGTCTCTTGTTTGATAGTAAATTTGATGATTAGATCTTAGGGAAAGCACCATGTCTTATCTTGTTTTTTTCTATATCTAGGTGTATCTAGGGGGATATATTTGTGTCCACACTTAACAATTATCTCAATAACACATGGCCTTTGACCCCCTATCTCAATCATTTTGGGTTCTCTAGAAGTTGGTTGTCCCTAAGGTTTTTTTCTAAGGAATGGTGGCTTAGTTCCCTTCTTCCTCTGATCCATCTTGAATTTATTTTTGTCTTCCAAATCTTTTTGTAAAGTTGGCCTTGCTTTTTGTTGATCATATAGGCACTTAGTTCACCTTATCGTCTCCTCCAATGTATTGGGATCATCATATTATATTTTTTCACTGATAAATGATGGAAATCCACTCAAATACCTTTGAATCGTAACTGTTTCATCCTTGATGAAAGAAACATACTTCAGTAGTTTTAAAAACCTTCTTTCATATTCATCTATAGTCATACTCCCAAGCTTGAGTTCAAATAACTCTTTCATTTTCTTGTCATAGTATCTCTTAGTTAAGTATTTATTTTCAAAATACTTCTTGAATTCCCTCCAAGTAACACTTTTCTCTTTAATGTGTTGCACTTGCACAAGTTGATCCCACCACATGGATGCCTTTCCCTTGAGTTGATAAATGTAAATTCTACCTTCTGCATGAGAAGAATAATTATGCAATTGAAAATATTTTCTCATGTCTAGCAGCCATGTCTTTGCATCTTCATCCTTCTTGTGCTCACCATAAAATGTAGGAGGTTTGATTTTGTTCATTTCTCCACGTAGCTCATCCACCTCAGATCTCTTATGCTTACTGACAGGGGATGTACTTGAGTTGTTGTGTTCCCTATTATTGGAATTCCCTGGGGATTGATGGTGATGTCTTCTAACACTTTTGGTTCTTCTTTTCTCATCAGAAGACCTGTGACTTCCTGATTTGTTTGATCCACTCTCCTTATCCAATTTACTATCTATTATGTTCAAGCTCTGCATTAAATTCATGTTGAAGTCCTATTTTTTATCCATGGCTATAATAATCCTTTCATTATCATATTTATGGATTTGGACATCCTTCTGCAAATATTTAATGGTCTCTACCATATTCATGTTTTCATTCCTTCCTTCTCCATGTCCATTGGAGTTTGTTCCTTCAATACCCAAATAGACATCCATCCCTCTCATCTCATATTGTTGGTTGTAATTACCTTATGCATATTCCATTCCTTTGCACTCTGTGTTGATCCTGATCTGATTTATTGTTTGTGAACTCTGCAAAATGTGCAACCAACAAAAATTTTCCAGGCTAACTGTTTCAACAATCTCATGAAAATATGAACCATTCTGGTTCAATAATATATTAGAATTATTTCTTCTAATTTCCCGAAAAATTGAATGGCTAGATCAATTTTTTGGTTGAATATTTATATTCTATTATCCAACACCTTTCCAACTCCTACTCCCATGCTCAATTTTGAGTCTTGAGTAGAAAGTTATGGCTATTTGAAAATTGTCCATTATTTTTTTCTGTTCACACTTCAACTTGGCATAACTCTGCGCTATAATTATGCATTTTTGAACCCACTCCATTTTATTTTTCATAGGAGATCAATTGGGTTTCTTCATATACATATTTTGGATATTCTATCCAAGTTTCACCTCTTTCTGGGTTTTGGGATGCTAGTTACAACCTGTAAAAGTTCTAGGCCAATTTGTGTTTTTGGTCTGGAATGCTACAGGTACCTTGTTTTCCATATTAAACATTTTTAACATGCCCAGGAATTTAATTAATCTCTAGGAATATCTTCTATGGTTCAATATATTTCCATTGACTACTCCTGTGCCTCAATCTAATTCTGGGGCAGAAAGTTATGGCTCTTCGAAGTTAGTTAGGTCTTAAAATTTACCCTCCACTGTTTGTCCTGTAACATTCTCATAAAATCTTTGTTTAACGAACAATTTATACCATTAGAAATCTCTATCCAGGCTCTTTCATTTGAGCTACTGAGACAGAGTGCACCAAGGTAGACTCTATTCTCTTGGTTTTGAGTACCAAAAAACTTTGTTAAGGGCCTCAAAAATGGGCTGCAAAAAGATGGCGTTCAAACAATACTAAATGTCATGGAAATTCACTGGTTTTTTGTTGTTGTTCACCATCCAAAAAAATTCGCATGCACAAATTTCAACCCGTACACCCATATTAACCATGCACAACAACACCACAAGATAATTCATTCTCTACAATCCTATAACCACTGTGCATCACTTCTTTGTCGCGCCAATAACTGGTGTGCACTACTTATGTGTCGCGTGCCAATATCCACCACGCATAATTTTGGTTCTTACACTAATACATGTTGCACGCAATCTGTTTTTGTGTCACGCGCCATTTTTGTGTCATCCGCTAATATTCTGCATGCATTTCACTCTACGCATTTCACCATGCCAAAGTTTAGTATGCCCCCACCGTGCACCAATACTCTGCGCACACCATTAACTAAACTATTGCATGACAACATATACCCACATTGCACGTGCACCAACAAAATTCTTGTACACTCTCCCAAGACTATGCACACCACACATGCCATTATTATGTGTGTGCACACTGTGTGCCAATATTATGCATGCATCATTCAATCCACATCGTGCAATGCTAAATTTAGCACATGCACCCACTTTCCAATATTTTTCCACACAGCGCCAAATTTTAACACACACACCTACACGCAAATATTTTTTTGTGCAGCGCCAATTTTTAGCGTGCATTCAAGCATGCCAATATTTTTCCACGCAACGCCAAATTTTAGTGTGTGTACCAGCATGCTAATATTTTTCCGCGCAATGCCAAATTTTAGTGCGCATACCCACAGGCCAATATTTTTCCTTGCAACGCAAAATTTTAGCGCACATACTAGCACACCAAGATTTTTCCATGCAATTCCAAATTTTAGCACGCGTACCTGCTCGCCAATATTTTTCCACACAGTGCCAAATTTTAGCACGTGTACCATCACGCCAATATTTTTTTGTGTAATGCCAAATTTTACATATCACAACCTTTTCACTTTGCATCATGCATTTTTAGTGCACCCACCTGCGCACATTCATTTTTATGTGCATCAATTCCTCATGAATTCCACTACGAAAATTGGGGCTTTTGCTTAACTTTTTATTTTCCCAGTTTTTACCATAGACATTCTGCAACTATGAAATTTGTTCAATTTCATCCCAATAACACCAGTTCAACCTCTACAACAACAAATCAATGTGGGTTGACATTTCTGGAATGAATTTTTCCCAAACTCAATTCACGAATTGATAATTTTAATTAATAATATCGCTCCATCTGCCATGGCTTCATTGTAACTTCAAATTCGACTAATTCCAGGTCTAAATTTGCTAGAACAGATATTAAAACAATAATATCTCACCACTTGGCTGAATTTCTCAATTTCTCCATGAATTTAACAACAAAAATTGGGGCTTTTCCCAATTTCGCGCAATTGTTGTTAATTTTTACCATGGATGCTCTGCAACATGAAATTTGGCCACTTAGAAATCAATACTCTATGAAATTTCGCTTCAACTCAACAAGCTCGGCCCATCCAGGCTCAATGTTGAAAACTAAAGCTCTTATACCATATTATAACATCCCTGGCCACCTAGGTTGGGCCATGCTACTCCAGAAAAAGGCTTTTATTCTCTTCTCAACATATTTTAACATACCCAACATCCAATCGAGTTATGTCACATAAATTTTTTGAACTGCATGCAATTAAAATATATACACATAGAACTCTTACGAAACTTTATATATAAAATGTAAACAGACAAATACATTCTGTAAATGCGCATATTTTTTCTGAAATAATAGTAAACATATACATGCCACATATATAGGGGATACCCATGTTGATTAAGGTTGGTTGTCATTGATGTCAACCCTTGAAGAAAGTCTGGTAGAAAATTCCGGTAGCACAAAGGTTTGGGTAATGGAACCAATCTTGTTTCATTTATAATTGTATAAGTTTTAATATATTTTAAGGTAATACTATTCTATATGGATAATACATGTCATTCCATTTCTTTTGGCATGTGGAACATCACATAACTTCTCACGGTTTGAGAGTTATGGTCTTACGAAGTTGGAGGACCCTCATATGTTTGCTTGAAGCCCCAAAAGGTCAAAGAAGTCAAATAGCTTGCAAAGAAAAAATTATTATTTAAATGATATAGTAAAGTGACAAAGTCAAGAAGGATTATTTAAATAATAAAGTGAAGTGACAAAATCAAAGAAGATTATTTAAATGATAAAGTGAGGTGACAAAGTCAAGGAGGAATATTTAAATGATGAAGTAATGGAGAACTTTCTAATTATGGGAAGTGGTTAACCCTAAAAATGAGTAAAATAGGTTAAGTGACTTATAAATGGGTTAATTGACCTAGAAATGGGTTAAGTGACCTAGAAATCGGTTAAGTGACCTAGAAATGGGTTAAGTGATCTAGACAATGCTTCTAAGGAAGATATTTGGAGAATATAAATAAGAGGCAAGGCTCTCTCATTTAATACCACACTTGAGAATATTGAATATATATATATAGGTGATTGAGGTAACCAAAGGATATCTAATCCAAATTTCATAGGGAAGGTGAAGAAAAGAAGCCAGAATTCAAGGGAGGATAATTTCTTTTGATGATGCTTTCTAAGGTATGTTATTTACAGGTCATCTCACCATTTTCGTAATAAATTTTTTTCTAAAATGATTCAGACCGTGAAATTGATAGTCCATTGAGGAAACATATCCAAGTATTTGTGGTAATATATTCAAGTTATGGGTCATTGTATTTTTGGAGTTACAATCTGTGGAAAACAGGGTTTTTGGCTAGTCCTCAAACTAGTCTAAAGCAGTTGTTTCGAGTAAACACGTCCTAACTTCTTCATAACATATCCACATTTGGTAAGACAAAATATGTTGGTTAGAGTATATTCTTTAGTATGTTGTGTAACATTTTCAGATCCATTCAACAAACATTCTGTGTGGGGCACGCTCTACAAGGTATCTCTCTATAATAAGCCAGGATTCAGCAAGGTATGTCATTTTTGCTATAAATCCTTTTCTGAGAGGTTACAAGTTGTGAAACCTAAAGGAATTGCAGAAAAGGAACTGAAGAAAATTTTTTACTACTTTCATATATTTATTCATTACAGGTACATAGTTATGATTATTTCAATTTAGGGTTGTTGACTAATCCCAAACTAGTCATGTGAGACTAAAGGAAAGTTTGATGAAAATGCTAAGTCTCTTGTTGTGAAAGTTAAGGAAGGTTTTTAGGTATGTGATCATATACACCAGGTCTATTACAGATTTAAAAATCATGTTTAGATGATGAAATTGATGAGGGATTTTGGTTAAGGTACATGTTGGGTTCATGGTTGAGACAAGTAGTTGATGAGTTGGCACATACATGAGGTGTATAATTGATGATGTTGGTACATATTGATGAGTCATAGTTGATTAGAATTTGACACTTGATTGGTACATACTTGGTACATGGTTGGATGCACTTTTTTATGGTTTATGATGATTACAGGTTGTTTGCTATGGGTTGGTGCATGGTTGATGCACTTGTTTATGGTACAAGTTGATTATAGGTTGAGGTACAGGTTGTTGCATGGTTGATGCATGGTTCAGGTTTAATGGTATAGGTTTACAGTGGTATATATCATAGTGATAGTGTGACAATGGTTCCATCATTCTACTTCTACTTTAGGGCAGTTGGACAAGGCAAGGACAGGTGGTTGTAGCCACCTTCTAGTTGTAGTCGGAGAACATAGGGGGTTGTAGCCTCCTTCTGGTTGTAGCCAGAGAATAGGGGATTTGGAGCTTCCTTTAGGTTGTATCCTAAGAAACAAGCGGATTGGAGCCTCCTTCCAGTTGTAGCTAGAAAATAAAGGAAGTTGGTGCTTCCAATGAATGTAATTCTTCAAGACATATAAAAAAAAGCATTATATGGTTTTCTCCTGCTTTGGGTTTCCACATAAAACATTGGTGTACTGTGTATGTGTATGATTTTTCATTTGTTCATTACTTATTTAATTTGCATTTGTTGGATGATAATGCTACATTGATATAACACTTGGATTATATGGTTAAAAAGGATTAAATTTCTCTATTACTGATTCACCCCCCCTCTCAGTAATCCAACAATTGGTATCAGAGTAGGTTCCTTCAAAAATCATTTTAGCCACTGAATGGTAGATCATGGAGAGCAACAACTTGTATAAAAATGGAATACCATTGTTCAATGGACATAAGTATGCATTTTGGAGCATAAGGATGAAAACATATATACAGGCACAAGGATTCAAAATTTGGCAATTAATCGTAGATGGATACACAACACCAGCAGTTCCACCAACAAATGACAAAGCAATGAAACTCGGTCAGAATAATTCCAAAGAAAAAAATGCACTTCTGAATGGTCTTAGTGAAACGTTATTCACCAAAGTTGCACATTGTAAATCTGCTAAAGAGATTTGGGACAAACTTCAAAATATTTATGAAGGAGATTCAAAAGTCAAAGCAACAAAGCTTCAAACTTACAGAGGTCAGTTCGAACAACTTAAGATGAATGAATATGAGAATATTGCATCTTACTTTTTACAAGTTGATGAAACAGTAAATGCAGTCATAGGATTGGGAGAAGAAATCAAAGAATCTGTAATTGTTCAAAAATTACTAAGATCTCTTCCTATGAGATTTGACCCTAAGATATTAGCACTAGAAGAAAGATCAGATCTAAAATAAATAAGCATGGACGAATTACATGGAATATTCATAGCATATGAAATGAGAATTGAACAACAAAATCCAGATATAAAATAAGTAGCCTTCAAAGCATCCAAAAATTCAAAGCAAAAAGGAAGGCAAAAAGAAGCACATAGAAACAACAGTGACGTATCAGAAGATGATGAAGAAGTGGCCAACTTTGTCAAAAGATTGAACAAGGGAAATGGAGGTAGGTATAGAGGTAAGCTTCCTTTAATTTGTTTAATTGTGATGATATTGGTCACTTTGCTAACAAATGTCCTTATAATAAAAAGAGAAATGATGAAGGTTACCCAAAAGGAAAACAAACATATAAAGGAAAAAGAACAACAAATAAAGTTTTCAAGAAAAGATTATGCACCAAAGAAGACATCTCATCATCAGATGAAGATGAAGTCGGTGACAATGAGACTGAAAGAGTTCTATTCATGGCAGTAGAAGACTTTGATAAAGAAGACTCCAAAGAATAATATGAAGAAACCGAAGAAGAAAATGAAGAAGTCGAAGAAGAAATTGAAGAGGCAGAAGTTGACTACCGAGATGAATTAATGTGTCATAGAAGTTATCAGAAGAGAAAAGAAGAAAAACAAGAAACTACAAGAAGAACTAGACAAGAAATAAGACACTCAAGAACTAGAACAAATGATCACAAATTTGAAGGTTCAAATAGAAGAAGATAAACTAGAACAAATGATCACAAATTTGAAGGTTCAAATAGAAGAAGATAAAAGAATTGAAGAAACACTTAAAGAACGGCTAGAAGAAAAAGACAAGATCATGTGAGATCGGAA
>CBVK0101219984.1:0-22055 GCA_900067695.1 Picea abies | reverse complement strand
CACGTTGAACACTGGGTGTAGACCAAGGAAAGGAGGAATTTTGAGCTCAAAAGAATTATCACCCATGGTCTTGGTGATAGTGTACAACCCATAACGGAATGGTCGAAGCTTCTGATGGGGTCCTGTAAGGCGTTCTTTCTCCAAGTGCAACCAAACTTTATCGCCCACCTGAAAGTTATGCGACACCCGATGTTGATCATGGCGTTGTTTGTACTTGTCATTGGACTTCTGTAGGATATCCTAAACCTGTTGGCGGATGTGTTGGATCCACTCAATGAATTGGGTGGCTTTGTCAACTTTAGTTGGAGCAGGAGATGAGTCGGTCGAGGTGACCGCAAGGGGAAATGCAACATCTATGGGTCCCAATGGTTGGAATCTCAACCCCACTTGAAACGGGTTGTGGTCGGTTGAGCTATGCAGGGCTCGATTGTAGGTATGCTATACATAGGGAAGGATCTCATCCCATGTGCGAGGGTGCTTTGAATTATACATGTGAAGGATATCCACAATCATTCGATTTACAACCTCGATTTGGCCATCGGTCTGGGGGTGGAAGGCCGTGGATTTGGTGAGCTTGGTGTCCAGCAGTGACCGGAGGCTTGACCAGAATGTGCTGAGAAATCGACTATCCCGATCTGAGACAATGGTTTGTGGGATTCTAAAATGTACCCAGACTCGTTCAAAGAAGAACCTTGCAGTGGTCTCTACTATGATTATCTTCTTGCAGACAACCAGAATCGCCATCTTAGAAAAGCGATCAACAACCACAAAAACACAGTCATTTCCCCATTTGGCAGATAGGAGGCCCGACATGTAGTCCATTGAGATGGATTCCCATGGTTTGTCAAGAGTAGGAAGAGGGGTGTACATGCCCTATTTCTTAGTGGTCGATTTGGCAATAGCATAGGCAGTGCAAGACCTGATATATTTGTTGACTTCCTGTCAAATTTTCAGCCAGTAGATGTTTCTGTAGCATCACCACTATCTTTTCAACGCCGAAGTGTCCTACCACCTGACTATAGTGGGCTTCCCAGATCAGCTTCACTCTCTCACTTGATGTAACATAGATATGGCCCAGACGACACAACAACCCATCCTGGAGATGGAAATTATCGACAACTATGTTTGCACCCAACATTTGGTAGGTGGTGGCGATGTCAGGGTCTGTCTCATAGAGTTGGGGCCATCCAGATGTCTCATGGCCGCAAGAGTCTAGCACCATGGTGAGTGTTGCGATTGGCAGTCTACTGAGGCAGTCAGCGACGCGATTGGTGCTTCCTATTTTATACTTGATGTTGAGGTGGAATTGCTGCAAGTATGTGGACCACTTTTGATGGCAGTCATTCTGCAATTTTTCCTGTGTCTGCATAAACTGCAGTGGCTTATGATCACTGTGGATGACTATCTCCTTCCCAAGAATGTAATGTCTCCACTGGTGGCATGCTTGCAAAATGGAGTACATTTCTTTGTCGTAAGTAGGGTACTTATGGATAGTATCTGACAGTGTCTCACTATGATAGGCCACGAGGTGGCCGTGCTGAGTGAGAATGGCGCCTACAACATAGTCTGAAGCATCTGTCTCGATCTCAAAAGGATGTTGCAGGTCTGGTAGTGAAAGTATTGGGGTTGAGCACAAGCGCTGCTTCAAATCATCGAACACTTGTTGTTGGGATTGGCCCCATGCAAATTTTGCCTTACCACCACCCCTGTTTATTTGGCTGAGGGCCCATGCAATATGGGAGAAACCCAACATGAACCTACGGTAGAAATTGGCAAGGCCCAAGAAGCTCCGAAGCTTAGTGAGTGTTGTTGGGGCTGGCCAGTCACAGATGACATGGATCTTGGATGGATCCACATGTACGCCATACTGATCAATGATGTATCCTAGGTAATGAACCATGTCCATGCCAAAGGAGCATTTTTCCAAGTTGGCGTATAGCTTGTGCTATCGCAGGGTGTGCAGAACCTGTTGAATATGCTGCAAGTGTTCGATCCAAGTCTTGTTGTAAATTAGAATTTCATCCAGATACACCACTACAAAAGTATTTGTGAATGGATGCAAGATAGCATTCATCATCCTCATGAAATTGGCTGGAGCATTTTTCAAACCAAAGGGCATTACCAACCATTCAAAAAGGCTTTCCTTTGACTTGAAGACGGTCTTCCATACATCTATCTATTCTATCGGGACCTGGTGGTAGCCAGACTTCAGATCAATCTTACTGAAGTATTTGGCCCTTGTGAATTGATCAAGGAGGTCATCGATTCGTGGAATTGGGTACCAGTTTCTAACTGTGATTTTATTCAGATCCCGGTAATCAATACAGAGTCACCAGGTTCCATCTTTCTTCTATACCAGCACGATTGGGCTCCCGCAAGGTGATGAGCTGGGGTGGATGTGCCCCTTATGGAGCAGTTCTTGGATCTGTCACTTGATCTCCTCATTCTCTAATAAAGAGCGACGATAGACTGACCCATTGGGTAGCGGTGTTTCGGGGGTCAAATCGATGGGGTGCTTGACCTGGCAGTGCAGAGGTATCCCTATATGTGAGGAGAAGATATCTGAGTATTCTTCCATGACCTTATCTGCTTGCTTCTGCTGTGTGGAGAGGTCAGCTACAGAGATGCTAGATGTGGCTGTGATATTTTGCTTATTCTGAGAGAGAATCATGAAGAAGACAAACTTCCCCATCCGAGAGATGACCTTCCTACATTTCTTAGTAGAGATCAAGGAAATAGCACTAGGTGGGACTACCTCGGGTATCCTGTACAATTTCTTGTTCAAAGTAATAATAACACTACAAGGCCTAGACTCATATACAACATGACATTTCCATAAACAAGGTTGGCCCAAAATAACATCACAAACTTTGAGAGGATCAACATCACACAATACCTCGTCTTTGAAATGCTTGGTGTCGTACGACAGTCGACACTATTGGCTGACGCGGAGATCCCTTCCTTGGCGGAGCCATCCAATGGTGTACAGTTCTGGGTGCGGCGTTTTTGGTAGGGCCAGCCGCTTGATGACCTATGTTGAGATGAGGTTCTTCTGGTTACCGCTATCAACGATGAAGTGCAATGGGGTTCCTTTTACCCACATCTATGAATGGAAGAGGTGCTCTCCTTCTTCTGGCACGTCTAGTTCACCAGGATGGAGATTGGTTGTAGCAATGGTGGCACTGGGTTCTGCGTCAATGATCCATCTTCCCCTTTTTGGTTCTAGCTCAGAGTCATAATCTACATTTGATTCATAGGCTTTCACTTTGGCCACCAGTGACTGCTTTGAGTGACAGTCAGCAGTGTTATGCCAAGGGCTCTTATGGAAGTCGCACCACTTCTCGGTATCTTTCTTTGTCTTTCTGGTTTCCTTCTTTGCTTTTGGCTTGGACTGGTTGTCCCAATACTGTCCATATTTTCTCTGTCCTTTGTTCAGTGGGTTGGGGCCACCCTTTCCTGGCTTTTCTTGTGAGGGATTTCGAGGCCCAAATTGCCGCATCTTTTGTTTGAGCTTTTGCTCGATTTTGACGGCATATCGGTAGGCTGCACCCAAGGATGAGATGTCCATAAATTCCATTTCAGTCTAAATGTATCTATGCAGAGTACCGTGATACTTGAGCACCATATGTCGCTCCAAATATTTGATACCCAACTTGGTGCGCAAGGTATGGAAGATATTTGTGAAATCTGGCACTGCTTGTTCTCTTTCTTGCCGCAGTGTGGTCCATTTGGTATACAGGTCGTCATAACTTCTGACAGGGTAGTATTATTCCTTAATATCATCCCTGAAGGATTCCCAGGTGGTCATGACTAAAAATTATGAGGTTTCCTCTGTTTGCTTTTGCTCATAGAAAGTTTCCCACCAATCTTTGACATGGGGAACGACTTTGAGGAGCGCAAAAGTAATCTTTTCTTTATTCGAAAAGTTATGCACAAAAAAATACCCTTCTAGTAGATTCAACCACTTGTCTATGGCATCTGCGTCTATCTGACCTTCAAATATAGGAATATTGAAGTTTATTTGTACCTTGAAGGGGGCGGCACCTCCGTTCGAAGAAGATGTGTCGCCTGTTGGTAGTCACCGAAGGATTTGTGCGAAACTATCCATCATCTCATTCCTCTGCTGCGTGAGGGCTTCCTCAATAAACAGTTTGAAAGGATCTCCTGTCCCATAATCTTTCTTTTCTCCTACCATGGGAGGTCACTTGGGCATGCGAGAGCTTCTTTCTTCAAGAAAAACAAGCTCGAGACCCAACTCTTTGTACTCCGACCTCGTTGGGGACATGCATTAAGATGACAAGGAGCAGAGCGCTCTAATACCACTGATACATATTTTATGAGAAGAACTAAATGAATACAGATTATTAACAGGTTCTTAATGCGAACTAAAAGAGATACAGTAAAACTGGTTTTCTATTCAATAATGAAATAAGCTGAAACTGTAAAATGCAACGGAAACAAGCTTGCCGGAATGGTGGTGGCTTATCTCTGAGAAGAGATTTGACGGCAGCGTGCATTCTCAAGAAGAAGGTTAAAATGAGGATATAAAGGCCTTTTTACAATAAGAAATAATTCCAAAAACCCTAGACATCCAAAAACCTAACCCTGGGAGATGAAGCGCCAAAAGTCATGTGGGCCCCGTTTGGGTAAGTTAGTACATCAATTTCCTGGGGTCGTAACTTTTGCATATGATCTCCGTTTTAGGTGTGTGATAGCCCATTGGAAAGGTATCATCGAGGAGATTCATTTTGGTGGCTCAATCATTCCTTTGGATATCATTAAGGATCTCGATCCCAAAAAACCTTCATTTAGGCCCTCAAAATGGTCCTGGAAGTTAAAACTGCTAAAAATAGTAAATTGTCAAAATTGTCAAAAAATTGTTTTGAGACAGTTGGAAAAGGTGGGTGGCCACCGATATCCATCTGGATAAACCCACTTGCAACTGATTAATTTGTTTTCGAATAGAATATCCACTTGCTAGAAAATGGGTGTGCTCGTTTAACCATAAACAATATAACAATATTGTCACCCAACCATAGGCACAAATGCCACCCCCGAGCACCTTAACCTTGACAGAGAAGAATTCCAGTAGAAAATCAATAGCCAACCAAGGCCAATGCACCAAACAAATATATCTAAGACTGATAAAAATGTACAACCCAGAAAGATCGAATTTACAAGTTTGCAGTAACTGCAGCTGCAACTACCCTCCAGACTTGCACACTAAATTTTTACAGTGCGCACTACTAAATTTCTGAAGTTGCGAGCCATGTCTTTCAAATGAGCTCTTTCATTCTATATTTATACTGCTCCTCCTTAGTTGTCTGGGCCGATTTCTCATTCTAGAGGCTAAAAAATCAATATTAAATATTTCTTTTAGCCGACTTGTCTTCTAGGGTTATGTCCAATGCTTTAGGTTTTCTTCTTGCTTCCCGAAATATTCTATTCTTGTCAGGGTTACACGTGGAGGTTAATACCTCTCGTAGCTACCATAATATCAACACTCCCTCCTAGCTAGGGAGGTATTAAAAGCAATGGGCTTGAGCACAAACATACCATTCATCCGGTAGCATCATCATAGCCACATAGGCTATCTCATGATTATATCATGAGCACTATCATCACTATCAGTATCATTTGATAACATCAACTGCATCATTTCTCGAAGCCATACTCCATCTGAGTAATTAGGCATAATGTTGAATAAGTCCCTCACTCCACAAAGTGATACAAGAATAATTCTTCTAATCCAGACATATGTCCTAGAAGAATAACTATTCCAATAGATGTTGGAAACCACACCATGGGCTACAAGGACTATTCTTCTAATCCATACATACTTCCTAGAAGAATAAATGTCCTAGACCATTTTCTGTCTGGAGAATGTTTGTCTACCAACACACTGACTATCCATCTAGCAGATAATCATTTCCAACACTATTGATAGTCTACATGGCAATCAGAACAATTCCATTCATTAGAACACAACTATGTCTATCCATAGTAGTACAAAACTAATATCCAGTGGTACACAACCACACCAAGTAGCACACGACTACTTAATCAGTGACACATAGTCACAACCAGTGAACACATCCATCACAGTAGCATACATCTACTATCTAGAGACATACAGTCTTCATAGAAATCATATCATCTGATATCAACCTACATAAAACAATATCATGATATAAACTAAGTCATTTGAGCCATTCTTCCACTCATATTTGTGATATCTAGAAGAGAATATTCCCTCAGAAGGTAAAACATCAACCATGGGCTATTTAGACTATTCTTCTCAAGCATAGAAGAATAATTGTGCCTGATTTATGAGCCTGGACCATTCACCTAACTGGGCCATTCCTCTGACACTAATCACAGTGTAACCTGGAGAGAATGAGTATGCCCTATGGAATTTCTGTCCTTGATTGCTAAACCTGGACCATTCACCTAACTATACCATTCCTCCTACACTAATCATAGTGAAACCTAGATAGAATGAGTCTGCCCTAGGAAATGACTGTCTGGACCAATTCCTAATGGAAATGATTGTCCTACACCAACCTCCAAAATGGACCATTCTTCGAAACTGCTCACAACTATAAACTTCAAAAGAATGAATGTCTGATGAAGCGGACCATTCTACTTGCCACTACTCAAAGTGATTTCCAAGAAGAATGACTATGCTAGACCATTCCCCCACACTGGCCACAAGGGGAATCATTGTATGTGGTACATCAACAATCTATCAAACCATTTTCATTACGAAAATGACTGTTCGATCTAGACCATTTTCCCAACTAGAAAATGCATGTCCGTCAGAAATATCAAACCACTTTCTGAATTGGAAAGGAACTGCTCATCCTAGGCCATTTTTCAAACCGAAAAATGACGTCCATAAATCAATAACATATAAGTTCTCCCTCCTAAACTGGGAGTAATCTCTTCCTTTTTCAATAAGAAATTTGTTTCCACGAGCCCCAACTTCTTTCTTGAGTATGCAAACTTTTCATCTTGGGCAGAGGCTTTACCAAAATATCTTCTATCCACTCAATTGTGGAGATATATTGGAGAACCGCTTCTCTTTTCTGGAGTTCATCACGGAGAATATAATGCTTGATATCAATGTACTTCAGTCTGTCATGGAACACTGGTTTTCTCTGAAGGCTTCATATAGCTCTGATCATTACAAAAAAAATGTTGGAATTCAACACTTATGTTTCCTGCTAGCTCATAACATCATAGAAAGGCTCAAACTGAAACATATCCAAGTAGCAATTCTTTTGTCTTCATGAGAGTTTTCCATGGATTAGCAATCCATCATCCCAGACTTCTGAGTAACTATTCTGATACACCATCTCTATCATAGAAAGTTTTCACCTCGCTTCTGTTGTATATGAGATACTCTTCATTAGGTTGTTTGAATCCATACAAGGTCTTATTATATCTACATACATGAGTCTCTTTCTGGTATAAGCTTATTTCTCACTTTATTTATTGGGAAGAACGGTCTTTTACATGTAAATTCCAATCCATGGATACTACAAGAGGTATATTTGGTTTACTAGAACATGTTGTTGTCATAGTATTCTCCCTCCTTCTGGAAGAATATTTGAATCTTGCAATGCTTCCATTCATAAGTATTTTTCACATTTTCTTACATACATTGCTCTTTATCACGACTTCCATTTCTTCTACTCGATTGCTTCTTAGTGGGTTCAAACCAAGCTGGTAGTCTTGTGATTCTCGGTATAATAACTGGTTATTCTTGTTTTTCTTTGTTTCTTGGAATCTTCATGTTCTTCCTCATGTCTCCCTTTAGCTCTTAGGTCCATGGGGTCTTCTATATGCCCTGAAGATTCCATCTTATTCCTTTCATCATAGGATCATGGATGTAGATGGACAACCAAGGATACTTTAAGGCTTCTTTTCGAAGAAGACTTCTTCTAGAGTCAAACTGAACACGTGTAGCTTATCATAGATGCTACTTTAAATTGGAACATGGATTGATACTTCATAATCCTCAATGGATCATATCATTTAGGATTATCTTCCTCCTAATCCTTGCTTCATGCATGAATGCATGATCTTATTTTGGAATTATGTAATCAGCTCCCTCCATCTAAGAGAGTCCATGCTTCCATCTACATATTTATTTCCTTTTGAAAAGTGTCACAAGTATCTTTATAATTTACTATTGATTGTTGAATTATTTCTGTTTTGACTTCTTCTGGGTTTCTTCAAGTTTGATTCGGATTTCAACTTATCTTACAGTTGTTACTTATGTAATAGCTTCCACAAGAATTGTTACCAAATATTGTCAACATATTTCATCTTTTCATGTGTATTGCTTGGTTTGTAGTCATTGTGATAACAATCCTTATCCTTTTATTCTTCCATAGGTATTGTTTCCCTTGAACATGTTTTCTTCTAAGAAATAGATATACATGATGTGTAAAAGAACTATGCAAACATGGTATATACAAGAGCTTTGAAGAATATTGTTACCTTGACTTAGAAGAAGAAGTATGTTTTATCCTACTTGACTTTCTTTGAGGGTTCCCTTTGTTTGACAACTGTTCCTTCATATGTTTCCTTCCTTTTCTTTAACTCAGGACAATGGTTCCTGTAGTGACCATATTTTTGACAGTTGAAGCATTGTATCTTTGACATTTCATTTTCTTGACTTGGTTTCTTCCTTGAGCCAAACTTCTTCTTATTCCTGAAATTCTTGAACTTTGTTGTGAAAGCTTGATCATCGTACTTATTTTAGGATTTCTCTTTTGTGTTAATCCTTGATTATTCCTATGCATAACAAGTCCAAATTTCTTCAAATGTGGGATACTCCTTTCTTGTGTTAATGCTTGAAACAAATGCATCTCATGTCTTGGGAAGGTTGTTGAGTACTATATTTACCAGTTCCTTGAAATGATTTCTTCAATATATTGTAGTTGATCTCTTAACTGAGAGATTCTCACAAAGTATGATGCTATACTTTCATCATCATTCATTTTCATGTCACAAAGCTCATTCTTCAGACTCATTACTTGTCCAATGTTTCTGACTAAGAAGAGATTAATTAGGGCATCGTACATCCTCTTAGATGAGTCAAGATAAGAGATGTAGGGTATCAAGTGGTCTTATACAGAGTCCACTATGATACTCATGGAATTGATTTCATTGTCCTTGAACTTCTCCATAATTGCAACATTTTGAGGTTCCTTCTCTTTTCCCTTCTTCAAACTATGGTTCCACAATCTTTCCTTTCACGGTATCCAACACTTTATTCTTGGCAAGGATGAGGTCAATCCTTGTATTCCATTCTCTGAAGTTAGAAGCCACTTATAACATGTTTTATGACTTCATAGAGTAATTCATGATTTTTTTGACTTGGTCAACCTTTGAATTTGACCAAAAACTCAAAATTGATGTCTTATCTTGTTGAGAGTACCAGAAGGTGTGCTAGGTTAGGGTGCACTACGATATCTGGAAATTAGGATATCATTGCTGCAACAAAAAATTTGACTGCAACTACAACTGTAACTAAGCAAAATCCTCCCAATCTATCTTCCAGCGGTTAGAATGTTTGAAGATAGTGTAGGCCCATAACTTGTTAGAAAAGTGGGTGTGCTCGTTTAAACATAGAAAACATAGCAATATTGTCACCCAACCATAGGCATAAATGCCACCCCCGAGCACCTTAACCTTGACAGAGAATAATTCTAATAGAAAATCAGTAGTCAACCAAGGATAACGCACCAAGAAAATATAACCAAGACTGATAAAAAATTCCAACCCAAAAAGACCGAAATTACAGGTTTGCAGTAACTGCAGTTACAACTACCGTCCAAACTTGCACACTAAATTTTTGTAGTGCACACTACTGAATTTCTGTAGTTGTGAGATGTGTCTTTCAAATGAACTCTGGCGTCCTGTATTTATACTTCTCCTCCTTAGCTGTCTGGGCTGAATTCTCATTCTAGAGGCTAAAAAATCAATATTAAATATTTCCTTTAGCCAACTTGTCTTCTAGGGTTATGTCCAATGCTTTAGGGTTTCTTCTTGCTTCCCAAAATATTATATTCTTGTCAGGGTTACACGTGGAGGTTAATACCTCCCGCAACTACCATAATATCAACACCACCAACTTCCATGTCCCATTATTTATTAGAGCATCATATTCCTTCTCCATGGATTCTTTCCATTCATCATGAGAAGTTGCTTCTTCAAATAAAGTTGGCCCAAGGTTAGTAGACAAATTCAACTGCCAATTATATGAAACATCCAAGTTATCTACATCACCTAAGTTTGAATTATCTTCATTACCTCCATCTTGTCTTGAGGAAATTATGGTTCCTTTCTTTCCAACCTCATCAGGATGAACAATTTCAAGTGTTTTTATGAGCCATTTTGGTCGACTTCCACCTGGTTGACCCCACTTGACTCATCTAATTATGGGTAAGTTAAACCTATCACTTTAAACTCACTTAGGCTGCTTTGTTGGCATGCCATGTCAACCATAACGTTATAACTACATTCTACTGGCTTAGACAGGACTCACAATATATCAATGGCTATCATGTGGTCTCTCCATTCACCGACCTATGGTCAAGATCTTCCCTCTATCAGAATCACACTCCTAAGCGGATTACTCTGAATCTTTCAAGTCGATACTCCGGAAATAGACAAAGCTGAGCCATCTAGACTCATGCTTAACCCATTCACAAAATCAAATACTAACACACGTATTTTCACTGAATCTTCTCGTCAGCTCTCACCCTTCTGAATTACTAGTGGGACCTGTAATGATCATAATGATAAATGGATGTGGATTCATCCCTCTCGCTTCCATATATACGATTCACATTGGCTTGACTTCAAGGTCCTTTCTTCGGAGCTATTCTCATGGTACATGTGATTTTCTTTCGAAGGTATCACTCTGATAGATTTGTTTTGGAGTCCTTTCCACAACGTAGGAGGGATCTCTCTGACATGGTGACTCTAACTATCCACCAATCAACAATCATGATCTATTCAGATTGACGGTTGTGGTTTCATGCTGACCAACACAAGGTTTATAAAGTCATAATTGTCCTCTCTAAGGACTTAGCCATTTTCCAAGTTCTGAAAGACTTTGGTTTTTGACCTTTACAAATTGTTAAACTTAAGGCTAAGGCCTCACATGAGTTGTAGGCTCTCCACATAGGGAACATATGGGGTATTCGAGCAAGTAGCAGTTTCCATTCATTCATTTTTATTTTTTAACCAAGCATTAAATACATCACAACATAGCTCATTTTACTACATTCAAGTCATAGTTTAAGTATACAAACAATCTCTTGGATTTAAACATTCATATGTGCTAACACACAATTGTTCTATTCATGAGCATTCTGTTGGCATATTTGACAAGAAGAGTGTGCTTGTCATTTATGTCAAGAACAACAACGACGATGGAAAACAGAAAAATCATAAGGTCAGGAGGAGGAGCAATCAGTAAGCAAAGATCAAAGCTTGAAATAAAAAATGTAAGCTCAGGAGGAGGAGTGAACAGTATGCAGATATCAAAGCTCAGAAGGAAAAGTGTAAGCTCAGGGTGAGAATCCTCAACAACCGTCTTATCAAGAGATTGAAGGTGTTGATTTTCGCATATAATGGACATCGGTCATATGAGTGACCATGGGCTTGAGGACCGTTGGAGGATTGTGACCGTTGGATCAAGCCAAATCAACAACAGGGATGAATTGCGGGGAGCGAAAGAAGAATTAAACAAATCGCTAGTTCCAATCCTGCAATTGGTCTAGATCATCAGATCTCATAGACACAGATATCAACGCCTATGGTTGATCCAACAAGCAATCAGATTAAGTCGGATTGAGTTGTGACCGTCGGATGCGCAATAGCCAGATCAACGACAGGGATGAATTCTGGGGAGCGAAGGAAGAATTAAACAAATCGCTAGTTCCAATCCCACAATTAGTCTAGATCGTCAGATCTCATAGAATCGAATATCAATGACCGTGGTTGATCAAACAAGAGATCAGATTAATTTGGATTGAGTTGTGATCGTCGGATGCGCAATTGCCAGATCAACGACATAGATAGATTGCAGAGATCGGAAGGAGAATTAAATATCGTGCTAGTTCCAATCCCGCAATTAGTCAGGACCGTCAAATATTATAGCCTCGAAGATCAACGATTGTGATTGACTCACCAATGACACACAACTTCAAGTTGCGGAGTTTTGGTGACGAGTTAAATCACTCGTAAGTTGTGGTTCTGCAACCATCCTTGATAGTTGATATTCTTCGAGAATATTCACAACTAGAGGATCACTTTAAGTGGAAGGATAGGATAAGCGGGGCTAAAGGTTGAGATTTTGATTATCCGAATACACGTCATCCGTTAGATCAAACTCAACTTCCCTTTATCCGTCAGATCATTTTAAAGTGGAAGGATAGGTTAAGTGAGGTAAAAGGGATAAGATTTCGATTATCCGAATACCCGTCAGCCGTCGGATCATTTTAAAGTGGAAGGATAGGTTAAGAGAGGTAAAAGGATTGAGAGTTTGATTATCCGAATACCCGTCAACCGTCGGATCAAACCCAAATTACCATCATTCATCAGATCATTTCGAGTGGAAGGATAAGATAAGTGAAGTAAAATATTTGAGATCTCATTTATGTGAATTTTCATCAGTTGTTGGATCATTCTAAGTGGAAGGACAGGATAAGCTAAAAGAGTTGCATCGCAGACAGATTGAGCCATCGATCCAAGATCATGATCGACGAACAACATTTAGTTTGGTTATAAAGATGCGAGGAGGTTAAGCTCTGGAAAAATCTCACTTCATATTTTTCAGTTTGATATTTGAAAATCCTGAAGCCCGAAGAGCCGAAAATATGAAATGAATAAGGACCATCGGATCTAGAGAACATACGATGACCATTAGATCAGGGAGATCTACGTCAAAATATTATGTCAGTAAACCTCATCCGCAAGGACATGTGGCAGAACACATCAGCAAAGGACATGTGGGAGATCACATCAACAAGGATATGTGGCAGACCACGTCAGCAAAGATGCGTGGTAGACCACATCAGCAAGGACATGAGTCATCCGATCTGAAAGATCACTTCGGGTGTATTCTCAATCGTTGATCATAGTACAATGGAAGGATATTGTAAGTTTGAAAAGTTGAAATCCCGAAGTTTTGAAGGGCGAAGTTTTGACAACCATCCATCTCAATGTTTGATTAAGTCCTAGTCGACGGATTGAACAACGAAAGGATGAGTGTAAGGATCAAATCTGACCATTGATTTTTTTTTGTGAAATAAACCATCTGATCTGATTCAAAGGTTTGAAAAGTTGAAAACCCGAAGTGCCAAAGGGTGAAGTTCTGCCAGCCATCCATCTTATCAGAGGATTGAATTGTGACCGTTGAATTGATAAGCGCTCATTAAGCCTAGCGTCTGGTCACCGTCATTGGTCATGTGATATAAGATATTTAAATAAATTTCACGAGGACCTGTGGATCAAAAAGCTTCTACGTGTATAATCCAACGACGTTGATCAAACTGAATCTGATCAAAGGGTTGTTGTTTCATCTCGTGATTTATTGATCAGTTACGATCCAGTTACACTAACTAAATCATCGTTCCTGAGCAGTTGAATGATTGGTCCTGAACATTGGAATCATGGCTCTTGATCATTCTCATATTACCGACATTGAGCATTAGAGATGTAGAGTGTAACATATGATGAGAGCATGAATAAAAGAAAGATGTCGAGACAGAGGAAGGTTGTTGTTTCTTTGTAAAACAATTTGAACTGTATGTAATGAAGGATACAACATGAACATAGTGAGAAACTGCAGAGAGGAGTCATAGCGCATAGAATGGATATGGCGCACAAAGCATAAAGTGCAAGAAGATGCGAGCAAAAAGACACTGATGCATGCAGAGCAGAGCAGTGTAGCAGAACAATGATGATATCGGTAAGTCATTGATAAATGTTGTATCATTGTAATAAATTTTAGCAAGAAAATATTTATATCTCAGGGTGGTGCTAGGGAGGATTGTTGTCCTCAGAGTTTCAAGTGGGTGCTTGAACACAGGAAATTGTAGCTTCCATCTGGTTATAGCTAGAAAAACTAGGGTGGTAGGGTGGTGCAAGGGAGAACCATAGTTCTCTGTTATACAGGTTGGTTCCTGTGTGACTGGAAGTTGGTGCTTCCATCCAGTTGGTGCTAGAACACTTAGGGAGTTGGTGATTCCTTCTAGTGGGTGCTAGAGAAACCATAGAGTTGGTGATCTCAGCAAGTTTCATCTTGTAAAATAGAGGTGGTAGCCTCACAAAGAGTGGGTGCTCATAAGAATGATAATGTACAGAAAATAAAGACTACTTATCATATTAAGAAGAAGATGTTTTCTCCCTTTATGGGTTTCCTCAAGAATATATGTCTCTGTATACTTCATGTGTGTGATTAATGTCGAATACTCTATTGCTTACTTCCCTGAATTATTGTGATCATCATTAAGTGTTCTGTAATGAGCTTAAAATGGGTATAATTGTTTAAGCACAGTAACAATTGATTCACCCCCCACCCCCCCTCTTAGTTGTCTAACAATTGGTATCATAGCAGGTTCCTTTTATCTAAGGGTATATCCTAGAGCTTAAAAATGACTATCCATGAAGGAAATTCAACCAATAAGGCTCCCCTGTTCAATGGAACAAACTTTGCCTTCTGGAAAGTTAGGATGAGAACCTACATAATGGCTTTAGGTATAGATGCCTAGGATGTGGTAGAGACTGGTTATGTAAATCCAGTTGTACTAGCTTCTAAGGATGACGAGATAGAATTCAGCTTCAATGCTAAGGCTATAAATGTTATTCTGAGTGGGCTTGCAAAAGCAAAATTTGTATAAGTTATGCACTTAGAATCTGCCAAAGAAATGTGGGAAAAACTCATTAGCAGTTATGAAGGTAATGAGAAGGTAAAGGATGCCAAGCTTCAAACCTACAGATTACAGTTTGAACAGCTAAAGATGAAAGAGGATGAAACTTTTGGGAAGTACTTTTTTAGAGTTGAAGAACTAGTAAATGCAATGAAAGGACTTGCTGAAAAAATTGAGAATGTCTCTTTAGTTTAGAAAATTTCGAGATCTCTGCCAGATAGGTTCAACCCAAAGGTATCTTCTATAGAAGAAATTAATGATCTAAAATCTTTGCCTATTGACCAACTCCTAGTAACTATGACTACTTATTAAATGAGGATAGGTAAAGATAAACCCACCTCTAGAGAAGCATCATTTAAAGTAGATAAGAATGAGGATTCTGAGGCTAATGAAATTGAAGCAAAATTTGTGAGAAGACTAAAGAAAGGATCGTGCAAGTACCAAGGCAAGTTTCCCTTCAAATGTTTTAACTGTGGAAAGATAGGTCACTTTGCATCTAAGTTTCCACACAAGAAGAAGGACCAGAACGTTGAAGGTGAAGAGAAGTACAAATCCAAGAGATTTGGTAAATAGAAAAGTTTATGTGTAAACAATGATGACTCTTCAGGAGACACAGATAGTGATTCTTCTTATGAAGATAAGGATAATGACTTTATTCTTATGGAAAAGGAGGACTATGATAATAAAATCACAGGAAGTGATGTTTATGATGAAGAAGTTGTGATTGACTTGGAAGGAGAATTGATCATTGCTCTAGAAGAAATTGCTAGACTCATATTTAAGAAGAAAAACCAAAAACAATTGTTGATACAGTTCGATAAAGATAGTAAAAAACATGATGAATACTTTGCCCTGCTAAAAGTGGAATTAGAAGAGGCAAAGAAAATAGAGGACATTATGAAACAACAATTATCAGAGAAGAAGGCAAGATGTGAAGCCTTGGAAGAAGAGGTAGTAAGAACTAGAAAAGAGATGGAGAAGTTTAAAGCATTGTATCTCCAAAATCTTCCAAGCATTAAAGCCTCAAAAAAATTAAATGACATTCTGAGCAAACAAAGATCTCCTTTGTTGAATACTGGTTTAGGCTATGTAAGTGGTTCAAGCAACAAACAACCAGAAAGCACAGAGTCAGTAAAGATGATCAAGTTCCAAGTCAGCAGACAATCAGACCATGTGAGTACTATGCCACCAAGAGCCAATAAAGACAAGATGATCCCTGATAAAAAACAAAGATATCAGAAGCTAGAGAAACAAATTCCAAGAAGAAGGCCATCCTTCAGGTACCAAAATTTCTTCCATGGTTATTGTTTTTACTGCTCTAATTTTGTTCATAAGATTGCAAATTTTCAAATTAAATTTAGAGACATGCAACTGAGGAGATCAAGAAATAAACAATATTTGCAACATATAACTAAACAACCAATGAGTATACAAAGTTGCACCAATCACCTATTGAACAATGATATCAAATGTTATAACTGTCATAACTTTGGCCACAAAGCTGCAAACTGCCATCTGAAGAATTACAAAGAAGATCCAAGGATAAAACCCTTAGCTAGAAATGCCAGCACATGGAAAAAGAAAGATAGTGAAAAGTGTGGTCTAGTACTTTCAACTCAAAAACAAAAAGACCCCTGGTATATAGACAGTGGATGTTCCAAGCACATGACTGGAGACAAGGATAATTTTATGTCTATAAGTAAAATCAAAACAGGAAATGTGACCTTTGGAAATGATGAACCAGGTAAAATCAAGGGTAAAGAGATGGTGAGTTTGAGCAATGGTAAAGGAAAAGCCCAGGATGTTCTGCTTGTAGATGGGCTGAAACATAATTTTCTTAGTGTAATTCAAATGTGTGACATAGGATGTGAAGTGGTGTTCACTTCCAAAGATTGTAAGATAAATTATGTAAACTCGGGACAAGTGGTGGCTAAAGGCATAAGGACAGAGAATAATGTACATATTCTTAAAGAAGATAGAGAAGAGTTCCATCTAAGAAAACATGATGAAAGTTGGTTATGGCATAGGAGACTTGGACATATAAAATTTGACCACTTAATCAAGCTCAAAAATATTGAGGCACTAAAAGATCTTCCAAGAATATCAAAGCCACAGGATTCTGTGTGTAAACCCTACCAAGTAGGAAAGCTAACCAGGACAAATTTTAAATCCAAGAGCTATACTTCAATAGAAAAACCACTCTAATTAGTTCATATGGATTTATGTGGACCATCAAGACAGGAAGGCACATGGAAGGAAAAATACTTCATGATGATCATTGATGATTACTCCAGACTCACTTGGGTTTCTTTTCTCAAAGAAAAAGCTGAAGCATTTGAGAAATTTAAAATATTTAAGGCTTTAACTGAGAATCAAACAAGAAACAGGTTAAAGGAAGTAATATCAGACAAAGGAGGAGAATTTATGTCAAGTGATTTCAAGTAATTTTGTGATAAACATGGGATCAAGAGATAATACACAATCCCAGGAACTGCACAACAAAATGAAGTAGTTGAGAGGCAAAACAGAACAGTTCAACAAATGGCTAGGTCAATGGTGAATGAGAAGAACATTGGTCAAACCTACTGGTTAGAAGCAATACACACAACAGTCCATATTCTTAACAAAGCCCACCTCAGACCACACAGTGACAAGACACCTTATGAACTATGGAATGGAAGACATGCTTCAATCAAACACTACAGGGCTGATGAAGGCATCTTCTTAGTATATGCTACCAATAGTAAAGGATATAGATGATTTAATAAAAGATTGTATAAATTAGTTGATTGCATTGATTTAAGGGTTGATGAAGGAGTCTCAGTAAGAGAGGTGAGCAATATTGAGTCTGCTACAGAGGACATGGTTGAAGTTGAAGATGATCAGGTCCAAGAATCATAAGGAGAAGACTCTAAGTTAGATACAAATACTTTGCAGGACTCAAACCAGGAGATCAAGACAAAGACACCCTCCAGAGTTATTAGGAAGAATCATCTTGAACATCAGATAGTTGGTCATTTAAACCAAGGATTTAGACAAGAAAGCAGTTGAATAATGTCTCAGAACAATCTCATATTGCCTTTTTGTCTTTGCTTAAACCTAAAGACTTTAATGCAGCCAACGAAGATGACCATTGGGTTAAAGCCATGAATGATGAACTTTACCATATTGAGAAAAAAAATAATTGGGAGATGGTTCCTAGACCTAAAGGTAAAAATGTCATAGGTTCCAAATGGGTCTTTAAGAATAAATTGAATGAGCAGGGACAAGTTGTCAGGAACAAAGCAAGATTGGTCTGTAAGGGCTATGCACAGATTGAAGGACAATATTTTGATGAAACCTTTGCACCAATGGAAAGATTGGAAGTCATAAAAATGTTTCTTGCCTATGCATGTCATAAGAACTTTAAATTATATCAGATGGATGTTAAGTCAACATTTCTTAATGGAGATATAGAAGAAGAAGTCTATATGGAACAACCAGAAGGTTTCCAACTGTTAGATAACCCTGACTTTGTCTGCAAGCTAAAGAAATCCTTATATGGGTTGAAACAAGCTCCTCGTGCCTGGTACTACATACTGGATAAGTATCTTCAAGACAAAGGGTTCAAGAGAGGAACAATTGACAACAATCTATATATCAAAACATAGGATAATGATTTGTTCATTGTGTTGGTCTATGTAGATGACATCATCTTTGGAAGTAATAATGCTTCATTGGTACAATGGTTTGCTTCTGCCATGCAATCTGAATTTGAAATGTCTATGATAGGGGAACTGTCATTTTTTCTTGGTCTGCAAATTACTCAGAGGTCTGAAGGAATATTTCTTTCTCGAGAGAAATATCTAAGAGAAATATTGAAAAGGTTTCAAATGGAAGATTCTACACCTGTGAGCACACCTATGGTCACTGGATGCAAGCTAAGCAAGGATGATGACTCAGTTGATGTTGATAAGAGTTCATATAGGTCTATGATAGGTAACCTATTGTACATCACAACATATCATCTAGACATAATGCATGCTATTGGAATGGTAGGAAGGTATCAATCTGCACCTAAACATAGTCGTTTGATAACTGTCAAAAGAATATTCAAATATTTGAAAGGAACGATGAACTATGGCCTATGGTATCCTAGGAATCATAATTTTCAACTATCAGTCTATTCAGATGCTAATTGGGCTAACTACGTGGATGAAAGGAAAATCACGAGTGGAGGTGATTTCTTCTTAGGAGATTCCCTTGTAGCATGGTTGAGCAAGAAGCATGGTTCCATTTCCTTATCAACTACAGAAGTTGAATACATTGCAATTGCCACTTGTTGTACCCAAGTATTGTGGATGATTCAGACACTTGCAGACTTGGAGGTAAAATATACTGCACCGATCCCAATTCATTGTGATAATACTAGTGCAATTAGTGTGTCAAAGAATCATGTATTTCACTCCAAGACCAAGCAAATACCCATCAAGTATCACTTCTTGAGGGAACAGGTGACCAACACTGTTGTTTCTTTTCATTATATTCCATCCAAATATCAAATTTTTGATATCTTCACTAAATCGCTTGCAAAGGCTCAGTTTGCGTATCTACGCCAGAAGTTGGTCATGACCCCGTTATCCAACTAAAATAGTCTATCTGATCAGGGGGAGAGTGCTCCTAGTATATCTGATCAGGGGGAGAGTGCTCCTAGTATATCTGATCAGGGGGAGCACAGAGTCACTCTCTATTTTCTTTGGCATTGATGTCAAAGGGGGATAAGAAGGTGTGGTTTGGATGCTACAGTTGGAGATCTAAGCATCCTTTCAGGGTCGCCATCAATGCTAAAGGGGAATATTGTTGGCATATTTTACGGGAAGAGTGTGCTTGTCATTGATGGAAGGAACATCAACGACGATGGAAAATAGGAAAAACATAAGCTCAGGAGGAGGAGAAAACAGTAAGCAGAGATGAAAGCTTAGAATAAAAAACGTAAGCTCAGGAGGAGGAGCAAACAATATGCAGAGATCAAAGCTCGGAAGGAAAAGCATAAGCTCAGGGTGAGAAGCCTCAACAGTCATCCGATCAAGAGATTAATGGTGTTGATCATCTCATATAATGGTCGTCGGTCATATGAGTGACCATGGGCTTGAGAACCATTGGAGGATTGTGACCATCGGATCTGCAAGCCAGATCAACGGCAGGGACGAATTGCAGTGAGAAAAAGAAGAATTAAACAAATTGCTAGTTCCAATCCCACAATTGGTCTAGATTGTCAGATCTCATAGACTTGGATATCGACGAATGTGGTTGATCCAACAAGTGATTAGATTAAGTTGGATTGATTTGTGATAGTCAGATGTGCAATAGCCAGATCAATGACAGGGATGAATTGAGGGGAGTGAAAGAATAATTAAACAACTCGCTAGTTCTAATCCTGCAATTGGTCTAGATCGTCAGATCTCATAGACTTGGATATCGATGATTGTGGTTGATCCAACAAGTGATTAGATTAACTCATATTGAGTTGTGACCATCGGATAAGCAATCACCAGATAAACGACAAGGATAGATTATGAAGATCGGAAGGAGAATTAAATATCACGCTAGTTCCAATCCCGCAATTATTTAGGACCGTCAGATATTATAGCCTCGAAGATTATGATTTTGGTTGACTCACCAACGATGCACAACTTCAAATTGCAGAGTTTTGGTGACGATTTAAATCACTCGCAAGTTGTGGTTCCGCAACCATCCTTGATCGTTGATATTCTTCGAGAATATTCACAACCGCAGATCACTTTAAGTGGAAGGATAGGATAAGAAGGGCTAAAGGATTGAGAATTTGATTATCCAAATACCCGCCAGCCATCGAATCATTTTAAAGTGGAAGGATAGGTTAAGCGAGGTAAAAGGGATGAGAGTTCGATTATCTGAATATCCATCAGAAGTTGGATCATTTTAAAGTGGAAGGATAGGTTAAGAGAGGTAAAAGGGTTGAGAGTTCGATTATCTGATTACTCGTTAGCTGTTAGATCAAACCCAAATTCCTGTCAGCCGTCAAATCATTTCGAGTGGAAGGATAGGATAAGCGAGGTAAAATATCTGAGATGTCATTTATGCGAATTTCCATCAGTCGTTGGATCATTCTAAGTGGAAGGATAAGATAATATAGAAGAGATGCATCACAGATAGATCGAGCCATCGATCCAAGATCATGATCGACGAACAACATTTAGTTTGGGTATAAAGATGCGAGGAGGTTAAGCTCCTGAAAAATCTCACTTCAGATTTTTCAATTTGAGATTTGAAAAACCCAAATCCCAGAGAGATGGAAATCTGAAATGAATAAGGACCATCAGATCTGGAGAACATATGATGACCGTTAGATTAGGGAGATCTATGTCAGCAAACCTCATCCGCAAGGACATGTGGCAGACCACGTCAACAAAGGACATATGGGAGATCACGTTAACAAACCACCTCAACAAGGATATGTAGTAGACCATGTCATCAAGAACGTGTGGCAGATCACGTCAGCAAGGACACGAGTCATCCGATCGAAAAGATCACTTTGGGTGTATTCTCAACTGTTGATCATAGTAAAGTGGAAGGATAGTGTAAGTTTGAAAAGTTAAAATCTCGAAGTTCCGAAGGGCGATGCTCCGACAACCGTCCATCTCAATGTTTGACTAAGTCTTATTCGTCCTATTGAACAATGAAAGGATGAGTGTAAGGATCAAATATGACCATTGATTTGTTTCCGTGAAATAAACCGTCTGATTTGATTCAAAGGTTTGAAAAGTTGAAAACTTGAAGTTCCAAAGGGCGAAGTTCTGTCAGCCATCCATCTTATCAGAAGATTGAATTGTGACCATTGAATTGATAAGTGCTCAAGCGCTCATTAAGCCTAGCATCTGGTCATCGCCGTTGGTCATGTGATATAATAGATTTAAATAAAGTTCACGAGGAACTGTGGATAAAAAATCCTCTACGTGTATAATCAAATGGTGTTGATCAAACCGAATCTGATCGAAGGGTTATTGTTTCATCTCGTGATTTCTTGGTCAGCTACGATTCAGTTACACTAACTGTTAAAAACCAAACATCAATATAGCA
>CBVK0101219969.1:0-10892 GCA_900067695.1 Picea abies | reverse complement strand
TTTGTGCATGAGGACATGTGTCAGTGAAGAAATTTCTATAAAACAAATGGGGTAGAAGGGAAATGGATCTCACTTTTTCTTGGTAATGTTATGCTGCCAAATTTTTTTGGACTGTGTTTTACTTGTGAGAGTTGGGATACCAAGCTTGGAGAAAGAGTGGAAGATATTCCTTGCGAGGAAAGCCTTTGAGCTATTGTTGTTGGTTTCTTGTGGGTGGCCCCTTTGCGGCTTGGGGGGCTAAGGGGGAAGACGAGTACCCCTAGCATTAGCTGGGAGGTACCGGTAAAGTCTCTATGATTAGCAAGTGGGAGAAGAGAAGGAGCACAAGACTTTGGAGGACATCCTCAACCCACCATTTACATTGGTTCTGATATTTTATATTCTGATTTTTTTTATTGTAAAAATGATAAAATTATGTATTAGAAATTCAATTATCATCGCTTAATTGTATTGAAATGCTGGAACTATATTTGTATTGATCACTTTAACCAATGTAAATCCCGACAATAGATTTTTATTGGATCCCTATAATAATTTATCCAATCCATGAGCCTATTTTTGAAATGGTTGTTGTATTTTAAGTTTGCTTCCTGAATATGAAAAAGTGTGGGTTTGATGTTGGTCCAAATGTATTTCGAAAGGTAAAATAATTCATATCTTGTAATATCATACTATTCCATAAATTTTAAATTGTTTTTCCAATGTAATTTTTAACAACCAAAATTGGGATATCGTTGTATCTTTAAAAGTTTGCATGTCAAAATTTAGTTCCGACTTGCTCATTATACTCTTTTATGATTTCCTGAGTTTGTTGTTTAGGTCGCAGTAGATTAATTTACCATTTGTTGAATTGAAAATTGTCTTGGTCATCATGAGTTAATTTACAACTTTGGATTATGGTTTTAATGGGTTGTTGTAAAAAAAAGTCTACATGCAATCCTATCTTTGAGTCTCGTAAGATCTTGGTAAATCACTTTAAGATTTCAATTGGAAATTCGTTGAATCTTTACGATTTATTTTTTTGCTAATCCAAAACTAGAACTCGCAGGGTCCTTTAAATTTAACTACCTTTCCAAACTATAAATCTGATTTGATAAGTGAAGGGTCGCTTCCTTTCCAAACTATAGACCCTATTTTATAAGTGAAGGTTCATTGCCTTTCCAAACTACAGACCCAAAATTTAAGAGTTGTAACATCCCCGCTCATTTTAAATTACATGTCAGACTTTAGAATAGAGTGTTTCATTTCCTATTTCATATGGTCATTTCATTTTAGACGAAGACCCAAACTTGACCTTTCTTATGTCTATTGCCCATAAATTCTAGAGCCTGAACTCTATCTTTTATTTGGCTGTGTTCAAGTTAGATTTCATTTCGTATTGTGAAACGTATTGGGTCGCAGTGTAAATGAAGAATTGCTTCTTAAGTTGACTATCGTGAAGATCACTATGAAAGTATTTGTAGTCTGCAAATAAATCAGTTAATTGGATTTTGTTGTTAACTGCACTTTGTAGTTGAGTTTTTTTAGTATGATAATATGATTCTCTACTTGTAGATCTAGAATCTTGAGGACAAATAGTCCTCATTGTAACTGTCAGTACTTAGTGGTAATGGGTAGTAAACCCGATTTTTGTTCTTCTTTCCTTCTAAAGTCCATAAGAATGATTCACCCTTGGTCAATAAAATTGCTACCGTCGTCTGTAACACCTTGTCCACTTCAGACTTGGATTTATTTGAGTTGTAGCGTTACCCACTTTTCGATTTTGACGACATAGATTTTAGTGGAATAACAATACGAGTGGGGAGAGGAGGAGTCTATCCTCTTTGTGTACTGACGCCAATTTGTGCCCATAACGATTATTTTATTGTATTAAGTACTTTGATGATGGTATTAAAACTGTTATCAACAATAGTTTGTATTGTAGTTTTTAAATGGTTTTTAATTATGTTCAAATGTTAATTTTGTGTCGTATGTTAAAGTGGTTCTAGTCTTGAGGTTAACGTGGTATTACCATTTCCTTGTGTGAAATGAGGATTGTAATGCTCGAATATAGGAATGGTCGTCATTGTTATCATTTCCCCAAGCTCGTCTTGTCTACAAATTCTCAACTTAGCCCGTCATCATCTCGTAACTAGCAAGTATCTTTGTAATATATAAATGTTATCTTACCTGTATTGGTTGTATTATTAACTCCATCGTGAAGTCCTAATTAAGTTATGTTAATGATTTTAGATCTCTACATTTATAGTAGGTTATCTCTTTACTTAGCTTCAAAGAATCCTTGACAAGAATTGTTATGTAAATAAAGTTGATCTAACTATCATATTAACTGGCAAGATTTACACTCCCAATTTATATTGAAGTTAGATTGATTATTGATTATTATAGTTTATCCATGTAAAATTTGTGAAATGTTTTCCTAGAAAGAAAATAATTGCTTGGGTACTCTCTTTTTTAAGGGAATTTAATAGTTTAATATTGAATATATATTATATGTGGTATTCTTAGGGAGTATAAATTTTGTCTAGATAGTGAACTACAATGAATTTGTATTCTTATCGAAAATGGTATATTGTCTAGATATTGAAAATAATTGACGCTTGTATTCTTAAGGGTAAGAGATTTTCTTATATGGTAAATAATAGTCATATGACAGAATTCAAAAAAAGGGGTATATCATCTACATAATTCTAAGATGAAATTCATAAAGATAAGACATATTATCCAATTGATGAATTATTATTGTTTGTAATATTAAAGGAAAGGAAAATCTTTGTCTAGGATGATGAGTAATTGAATGATTAAAATGACGTTGTGAGTAAATGTATTATTGTTGCTTAGTCCTGAGTCTAGATTTAATTTGGTTATGGGAATAGATATCTCTGTGTTCTTCAGAATAGTTGCGAGTCCTGAGACCTTAAATGGTCAAAATCAATCGAATGAATCCTGGACTTGAGCATTGATTATGTGTCTTCGAGGTGCTAACCTTGTAGGGTAGGTTGGGTGGATAGACATATTTGTTGTTGTGTTGTGATATAATCAATCTAATAGTATCATGATGGGGTATTTTATTTTTTCTATGTAAATATTGATATATGTTATTGTCGCAGATCACTTTTTCTAATTGTTGATGTTTTAAAAAAAACTTGGTTACCACTATTGTACTCACTTACATTGATGCCGTAATGGAGGGGTCGTTACATTAAGATTTTATTCTTTTTTAGGAGCCATAGATAGAGTGATACCTTCAACCATAAATTTTGTTGCCATATTTGCTTCCATGAATGGTTGGGAGGTCGATTTTGCTGAGTAGAAATCAAGTTGTATGCTTCTTAAATTGAGAAATTTCCTTTGGAGGTGTGTCCCTAGTGCAGTTTGTCTATTCCTTCATGCTATTTTATTTTCTGATATTTTATTTATGTCCATAACTCTTCCCAAAGGGATCAAAATTCCAATTGTATTCCAGGTCCATTGGGGTTCCAAATTCTCCATGTGCTAGCTACTTGGAGCTCCTACCAATATTTCCATATCCATATTTGTTCTTGAATGGTTAGTTGATATCAAAGAGGAGTGAAACCTTTTGTCTCTATGCCAAAATTTATTGCCAAGCATCCTCCCAGAGCAGGGTGTGTCTTCCATTGCACACCTCCCAAAAGCAATGTTATTGAATGATGCTTTTGTTGAGCTAGGTTGTGTTCCATATGATAGAGAATTTATGTTACCCTCCATCCTGATGAGGTTATGATCCCCTATTTGAGGGATATATTTGATTTCCAATATTTTCCCCCATAGATAATATTTACTCTAGAGCCACCTCCACCAAGTCTTCACCCCAAAATTGTAGATAAGGTTTCATGGCCTATCAGGCCTAGACCTCCTGCCATTTTGGTTTGAAAAACCTTATCCCATTTGAAAAGAACCCATTTTTTTCCCATTTTTCTCTCCCCCCAAAACGAAATATATTTGAATATTTCTGACCACTTTGATAATGGATTTGGGGTCTGCTAGTGCATAAAAGAGATAAAGGGACGTCAATGGATTTGGGGTCTGCTAGTGCATAAAAGAGATAAAGGGACGTCACTTGGAGAATAGATTTTAAGAGAACAAGATGTCTGTAAAAATTTAGAGAGTGATAAGTTTGGTTGGATAATTTATTTTCCATTTAGACAAAAAGGTCCTCCCAAGTAGCATTTCTCAAAGCATTAGTAGTTAGAGGGACAACCAAATACTTGGTTGGCAATGAACTTCTTTGAAAGCCTATAATTCTGCATATGTTATTTTGAATATCAATGTTAGTATCGAAGAAAAATATTTGAGACTTAATTTGATTCATGTTAGTTCCCAAAGATTCCATGAAGTATTCTAGAAACCATTTTCTTTGTTGTGATTCCTTTGCTGTTGGGATTCCCATTAGCATTGTATCATCCAAAAATTGTTGATGAGAAATCGATAGGTCTGCTCCATGAAGGTGAGGTCCTGTGATTTTTCATTGAGTGACTGCGGACTTGAGGACCCTTATTAAGGCTTTGGCCATTATAATTAAGAGGAAGGGAGAGAGCATATCACCTTGCCAAATTCTTCTAGAAGGAGAGAAGGTGGAGGAAGGGGATCCATTGATCAAGATTGAAAAGAAGGGAGAGGAGGTGAGGGACATGATCCAATTGACTGAGATGGGAGAAAAACCAAAGGCAAGGAAAGAGTGATGAATGTACTACCAACTTAGCTTATCAAAGGCTTTGGAAATGTCAAGTTTGATTATTATATTATCCAACTTAAAGGTTTTCAAGAAATGGATCACTTTGTGGGCTAGGATAATGCCATCCACAATTTTTCTTCCTTCCATGTATCCCGTTTGTTCCTAGGATATGAGATGCAGGAAGATAGGCTTGAGCATGTTGTAAATGACTTTAGTGATGATTTTATAAATTACATTGCATAGAGAAATAAGACGAAATTTACTGGGGTCTTTATCTTTGTATTATTTAGGGATGAGGTCTAGGAAAGCAATGTTGAGGGTTGGAAGAACCTTGGAAAAGTGTCATGAATATTCAACCAATTCAAGAACATCCAACTTTATTATGGGCCAACAAGCATGGAAAAAGTTGGTGGTAAAACCATCCGGCCCAAGAGATTTTCCTTTGGGAATTTCCATGATGACTTTCTCTATTTCTTCTAAGGTAGTGGGTGTTAGAACAACTTCATTATGTTTTTGGGACACTAACTTTGGAATATTACTCGTTATCTTATTGATAGCCTCTCCTCTGTCCAACTACATTTTTGTGAGCATGTTAGAGAAGTTGTTGACCAATTCCTGTTCAATTTTAGCATGATCTAATAGATGCTTTCCTTGAGTTGATTTGATGGAGGTGATGTGGTTATTTTGTTTTCGTTGAATAATAGACTTGTGAAAACATTTAATATTTCTATCCCTTCTTTTAGCTAGAGGACTCTAGATTCTTGTTTCTATAGAGTTTCTTCCTGTTTTTCCTTGATGAACTAATTTATGTTTTAGGGATGTTTCCTTATAAACTGTGTATTTTTTCTCCCCTTTTCAATGATTTTTTGTTGAAATTGTTCCATTTTTGCTTCTAGCTCTTTCTTCTCTTTGCATATGTTACCAAAAATTTATTTGTTCCATTTTTTGATATTGGCTTTGATTTATTTTAGAAGATGTTGGAAATGATACATATGTATTCCTTGCAAGTTCTGAGACTAATGCCACCATCGTTTGATGTTTTCCATGAAGGTAGAGTGATCAAGCCAAAAAGATTCAAATATGAAAGGACATAGAGGAGGAGTATCTGAGAGGATAATGTTAGGCTTGATTGGCTAGTGGTCCGAGCTAGAAAGAGGAAGGATGGTGTATTCAAGTAGAGGCCCATTAGAGGGAGAGAGTCAAAGACAATAAATCTATCTATCTCGAGGAAATCCAGTCTGTTCCTTTGCGGTGATTGTTCCAAGTATGAATTGCATTGGAGAAGGGAAGGTCAATTAGATTTAGATTAAGAATGATTTCCTTGAGTTTAAGAGAGTGTTGGGACAAGATTTTTGGGAACTGAGTAGGAGAAAACCACATGTAAAAGAAGGAAATACAGTTAGCACACTTTTAGGTATCAATGTGCACAAGGGAAGGAAGATGTTGGAATCCGTTAGGCCTTTTGGGTCCGGCGATATGGGATAAGCCCAATTGTAATTGTATAAATATGTAAGGTTTTATGGAGAGAGAGATAACATGATTGAATAGGTAGAAGAGTGAGTATGTGAAAGAGAAACAATGAGATAGAGGGATATGGAGATATATAATGATTAAGGAGAATAGGACAATGACAAGGGCATTTTGTATGTGAGCGCAGTGCACATATTTTGTAATGGATGTTCTGAATAATATAATAAGAAGCCGACTGTTGTGGATGTAGCCCATCTTAGGTGAACCACATTAATCATGGTGTATGTGTGTTTTTTGTTCTGTTTATTGTGCTCATATGATATATGTTCTGTTACTAGGAATATGTTACATGTTACTATGTTTTTGCACACATGATATAAGGAATAATGAACAAAGGCTAAGTAGAATGGTTATAAGGATTGCCTCCCCTCCATTTATCACCGTGGAAACATGGTTCCTACAGTACCCATAGATACCTTGGGTGAGACTTCACCTTCTTGTGGGTGATGTCGAAAGGGCCAATATTTGAGGGTTTTGTTGGTGAATTCATGTTGAGATGTCGAAAGGGCCAATATTTGAGGGTTTTGTTGGTGAATTCATGTTGAGCCCTGGGTCTGCCCATTGCATGCCAAAAAATGGTTCTGTTGTCGGGACCATGATCTGTGATTGAAGGGAATGTGGAGGCTAAATAAGGAAGAGATCAGATGATGATTAGAGACAAACGAGTGAGAGTTTTCTAGATATCAGAATAAGAACCTGCAGATCAGCTCAAAGAAGTGGTTACAGAGGTATGTATTTACAAACTTATATGAGATTTTCTTTGCTAAATTTTTGATAGTTTTGCATGAGTGGTTATGGAGGTTAACTGAAAAGAATGGAACATTTCGCACTGTTGTTCTGAGGAGTTGGACCCCCGAGTTGATCTATAAAGTTAATAACATAAGAAATCAGATCTCACACACAATTGCATTTTGGATGGATAGTGTATTGGAGGGTTATATTACTAAGTTTTATTGCATTTTGGATGGATAGTGTATTGGAGGGTTATATTACTAAGTTTTCTATAAAGTGTACCCAGTCATAAAATGCTACTAAAAGAGAAAGAGCTCTTTAATTTTTTTTGTCAAGATAATGTTGTATGGTGATAAGGGGGTTATGATGTTGGAATTTGATTTCCATAGTAGTTAGGCACCTTCATGCGCATAAGGGGACTAGGGGATGACCAAGGGATGGTTTGAGAGTATGGAGAAGAGGGATGCATGAAAGAATAAAGAAGGAATGGATGGGCTAAGAATGTTGGGAAAAGAAGAAGGTGTGACAGAAGAAGATATTGGAGTATTGCATAGTGGTAAAAGATTTCGGTACAGTAAGAAGAGTACTATTCTTGATAGAGAAGGGAAACAAAACGAGTTTGAGAAAAGAGACACCGACATAGTGCTCCAGATCAAAGGAATACCACACACAGAAAGGAAGGAGAATGATTTTGGACAAATCCCAAGGTAAGGAGATCCATTACATCCTAGTAGCTCCACTCAGGCCAGACTCTGTGTCAAACTCATGACCCCGTGTGTGTCTCTAAGTTATGAGGTAAGATATGAAAGTTTGCCTTGAACAATTATAGTTAGTGAAGGAATCAAGGATAGTAGTAAAGGTACACAGAGTAGTGGAAATAGTATGAAAACCCATATCCAGATAGCGAAACCGAGAAATAATATTACACAATACACAATTGGGGGGTAGACTCCACTATGAGATTGTGTGTCTTCCACAGAGAAGGGAAAGAAGATTCATAACAACACTTATTTGTTTGTGAAGAAATATGGACCGTGAAGAATGTCCTGGATGACGATGTGAAAATCCTGCAATTAGTGATGACCTTCAGAGACTATGTGTTACTGTTGTAAATGAAGTATCAATCCACTGCACCTGTGGGACAAGCCAGAACATTGGAAGACATTAGGAAATACCTATTAAAAGAATTCCATAAATCAAATTTTGAGTCGCACTGTATTATAGAACTAAAAGAGATCAAATCGTTGCAAAATGAATCGGTTTGGGATTTTGATCAAATATTCAAGATATTGATGGATCGATTGACCTTCTAGATTCTAGATGAGAAACATAGGGAATGGTTCATTGTAGTATTTTTACCACATATACGATGCCCACTGATGCATCATAATATTACGTTGCACTCAAAAGCACTGGATATCACCATGAAGTTGGAAGTATCCCCTATAGGAGAGAATGGTGCAGGGATGGCTTAGGTTCACTCACAATTAGAAACATTGAAAATTCAGGTGCAAGAGATTGCTAAAGGGAAGGAAAATCACAAAGAAGTTTGGTGTGTTACATGCATAAAGAAAGGTCATCATAAGAATGAGTGTCCAACCTTTAAATATTATTTGACTATAAGAGCTTTGAATCCCTTATCCACGAGAGGAGGGGTATGGTGTGAGATATGCAGAATGATGGGTCATCACACAACCTCCTTTCCTTTGATGCAGAAGTATCAGAGAAGTGTCAAAAGATTATTTTGTAATTTTTGTAAGTTTGTGGGACATGACTAACATAACTATCGTGCACTCAATCTAACGAGAGAACACACCAAAGATGCATACAAAGTTCAAGGGGAAGATGGGTCAGAAGGATGGGTACCGCAATATAATACTCTGATGGGATACAATCAAGGAGGAAGAGGAGGATTCATAGGTTGGGGAAGAGGAGGATTCAACTGAGGAAGAGGACTGATTATATGCTATAACTGTAACCAACCTATGCATTAAGCACGAGGCTGTCAGAATCCTTGTACGATGTGTACATACTGTAAACAAATGGATCATGTGATGAAAGACTGTCTACAACTAATCATGGAGTGGTAGGGAAAAAAGAACCATAATGTGTAGATGATAGCAACAAAAGAGTGCGATGATCGACCAAGGGTAGCAACAGTTACACGCCTAGGAGAAAGAACATGAGTCAATGTGACAAAACAAGGAAATCAGATTGAACAATTGGTTAGGAAAGAAACAAAACCTCCTACGACATTTGACCCTTGGAAGGAGAGAGATACATATAAGAAAACAATGAAGGAGATGTTGGAAACATAATGGAGAGCATCGACTTTATCACCTGTGTATGACATGCCTCCAACCTATGACCACCCGATTACAGAAAGGTCAGTTGAGGAGGCAAGTACTCTAAAGATTTGTTTAAAGATTTGTTTAGAACTAATAAAGGATGAAACTACATTAGACGTCTTGCATGAGATGATCGACCAATGCACACATGATAAAGAAGAACCCATTGGACAACAAGAAATTAACTAGGTACAATGCAAGAAAATGATGAATATGGAATTCTGACTTGATGCACAGATAATATACTATGATATGGATAATATCATCTTGGTTATGGGATTTGATGTGAACGTCCTTTTGAAGAAGACATGGGAGATGATGGGAAAACCAAATTTGATCTGATCAACTATTTAGTTGATGTTAGAAAATTAACACAAGATTTTTCCGATTGAAAGACTGGCATGGGTGAATGTTAATATTGATGGAGTGCGCAACAAAACATATTTTGAAGTAATCGATATAGTGGATGATATCAAAACCCATCCAATGTTACTAGGACTCGATTGGTATTTTGGTAACCAAACCATTATTGATCTGAAAAAGAGACGAATGATCTTTGAAGTAGGATACTTGAGAGTTATTGTGCCATTTGATCCCACGGAAGGAAGACGATATGTGGAACTAGTAATGGGAGGATTCAGTACGGAGGAACTCGATAACCTTTACAATGTGACCACATATATGGAACACTATAGTAATCCTGTTGCTAAGGGTGTACTTAGTTGGAGAAGTATCAATTATTTTACATTGGATTCAGAAGAATCCTTGGAATATTGAAGATAGAGGTTACATGAAGTATCTATAAGAAGACGTGCTCAGAGTAACCACACATTGCATCAGATTGGAGTTGAGGTACGTGATCCCCCGAAGTAAGATGGACTGATGGATATAGATGCTGAAAGGGTTGGTATTTGAGGGTTTTGTTGGTGAATTCATGTTGAACCCTGGGTCTTCCCACTGCGTGCCAAAAAAGAGGCTTAATCTAGACGTCTTATGCCTCCTCTTTTTTCATCCAGGGAAGTAATTATGTTAAATTCCCCCCAATAATCCAATGATGATATTCTATGATGAATTTGAGGGCCTGCAAGGTATTAACAAAGGCATCTTTGTTTGGGACGGAGGGCATACCATAAACATTAGTAACAAAACTAGAGGAGGCAATTCCAATAATGTTGAAGTGGGAAAACATTGTTCTAGAGGTGGAAAAAAGGATGTCAAGGTGATTTCAATAGGGTTCCATAGGATGGAAAGTGTAACGTCCCCGACCACCTAGGCCATGCCACGCTACATCAGAGAACTCTTGCATTCTCTCTGTGGAATATACTGTAACATACCCAGTATCCAACTGAGCTATGCCACATAAAATTTTCGAACTGCATGCAATTAAAATATATACACACAGAACTCTTGCGGAAGAATTACATATAAAATGTAAACATACAAATACATCTGTAAATACACAGATTCACATTGAAATAACAGTAAACATATACATGCAACATATACATGAAATACCCATAAAAATAAACACAGTTATAACCGCACATATGATAACCCATAAAAATAAGCACTTAAATAACAATGCA
>CBVK0101219967.1:0-27999 GCA_900067695.1 Picea abies | reverse complement strand
AGAGAAGCCCATTCTTCTCTTATTGTTGGTCACTTTGGTGTAGGCAAGACAATGGCTAATTTGCAAAGGTATTGCTATTGGCCTAAAATGAATGAAAGTGTTTCGAGATATGTTTGAGGATGTTCATTATGTGCCATAAGCAAACCTAGCAATCGAAAGTTGGGTTTGTATACTCCACTTCCGGTTCCTTCTCGTCCTTGGGAAAGTATTTCTATGGACTTTGTAGGAGGTCTACCTATGTCTAGACGAAATCATGATTATCTTTATATTGTGGTTGATCAATTTAGAAAAATGTGTATTTTGATGCCTTGTAAGAAGCAGGTTACAGTTGAACAAACGACACAAATGTTTTTTCAAAATGTTTGGGTACATTTTGGATTGCCTAAATCCATTATTTTTGATTGGGATTCTCGATTTATTGGAAGTTTTTGGTCAAGTTTATGGGCACTCATGGACACCAAACTAAAAAAGAGCACATATTTTCATTCACAAACCAGTGGCCAGAGAGAAGTGGTAAATAGAACAATGGTGCATCTTCTTCTTGCTTATTGCAGCAAGCATCCTAAACTTTGGGATGAACATTTACACTACATTCAGCATCCTTACAATCGAGCTAAGCACTCTTCAACTCAAACGTCGCCATTTGAAGCATGTTTTGGCTATTTGCCCAAATATCCTTTAGATTTTATCTTTGGGAAGGATATTTCTATTGATGGTCAATATGACATTGATAGGGCCAAAAATTTCATTTAACAAATTTAGTCGATACATCAAATGGTGCAAGAGCAATTGGAAAAGAGTCAAGCCAAGTACAAGATGAGACATGACAAGCATCGTGTTGATCACAGTTTCCAAGTTGGAGATGAAGTTTGGCTGTACATTAGTAAGGAGAGGCTTAAAGGAGAAGGTAAAAAATTGAAACCAATTCGATATGGTCCTTTTAAGATTATTGACAAGATTGGTAACAATGCCTTCCATTTAGATTTGCCTCCTTATATGCAAATGTATGCAGTTGTTAATGTAGAGAATTTGAAATTGTATGAGCCTCCTTTGATTGATGATCAAGGAGAGCATGTTCAGATTCCTTCTATAGATGATTTTTCCCCAGAATATCTTACAGAACTGCATGAAGACACAATCCTTGACAGGAGAATGCAAACTTCAAAACGAGGAAATGTGGAGTATCTTCGAGTTGGTCTTAAAGGTAAAAATCCAAGAAAATCCAAGTGGATTGAAGTTGGAAAGGTGAGGGAACTATACCCTCATCTTCAAATAGACTGAAAATAGTCTTTTGGAGGTCCAAAAGCTTTCCAATGGGGAGGTGTGATCCAGGGGATCAAATTTTGCTCAAAAATTCAAAGTTCTCGGAATCACTTCAAATCAAATGGGAGTATAAGCCTCGTTGTTACAAACCCAACGCAACTCGTTTGGGTTCAAATGGACGTCAGGAGCGAGAGATATCGCGTTCTGTTCAAAATGACAAACAGGCAAAAAAAGGGATGTTGACTGTACAGTCCATATGGATGCTAACGTGGAAGTCCGTACGACACATGGTAGGGCTGAGTGGCAGATAGTTGGTAGATGTGGACAAGTGATATTGCAACATGTGGTAGTATTTGGTTGGTTGTACGGTGCCACGTGGCCCAATCATGGGCTACCCGTGGCACCCTGTTATTGGTTGCTTGTATAAAATTTATTTGGAGTCCACCGAATTCGACCCCATGACCTCCACCCACATGTATAGCCTTTGCAAAGTCTTCATTGCCAATGTGCCCCACCATATTCCTTATTATATATATGTTTTAATATAACTTTAAGTTTGAGTTGTTGTGTGTTGGTGCGGAGGTATGGACTGGGGCTTAGCCCCAGCCCCCGGTCGTGTATACCATATCATATGACCCGTGGTCACACTATTGGTATGTGCAATTTGGTTTTGTATTTGTTTTAAATGGCTATAACCAATGCCCGCCACTTGTCCCTTTTCTATTTGCCTTTGGGACGGAGCCCTGTTTGTGTTTGTGTGTGGTCACATGGGCCACATGACCTCGACCTTGGCAGTTAGGGGCTAGGTGCACCCATAACCGTCCTACAGTTCACACCGTTTGTGCGGTTGCATATGGTGTTGAGTTTTAATGCTTAAATGTGCGTGGGGGCTAGGTTAAGCCAACAAGGGTGCAATTTGTCGATCCAGAGACAGCAAGTTTGAAGGGGAACTTCCAGGAAGCCTATCTTCTTCAATTTTTGGCCAAACGAGGTGCCAAAAAAGCCCAGCTAGGGGTTTTTGGACATTTTGGATCCATTGGAGCCATCTATTTGGAATTTTGAGCATTTTAAAACATAGTTTTGAGCACTTTGATCAAATAATACAAAAGATCCATTGGAAGTTGGACCAGGAGATGTAGCCCAAGAGAGGGGCGAACTCCTTTATCATTTGTTGTGTTATGTGTTTTATGTTCATTGTTTATTGTTGTTGTTTATATGCATCTTGAATGAGTAATTTCTATAAAATTTGTGTTGCAAATTTGATCCATTTTCATTTTAACACATGAATTAAATCTTGTAAATAATTTCAAGAATACAAGTCTTCTTCATTTTTAGATCAATGCTCATCTCATCTTGGATTTCATATCTCAGACCATTCATGTACATGGAAACCTTTTCATCATCGCTTTCCTAATGACCTACTCTGATGTTTATCTTGTAGAACTCTTCAGTGTATTCTTTCACTGACATTAGCTTCTGTCTCAAATTTTGCATCCTCCAAAACAGAGTGATTTGATAATCCTTGGGTATGAATTTGGCTTTCATCTTTGTAACCATTCTATCCCATATTTTGATTTTCTGATTGCCTTTGCAGCATATGCCAGCCTGCAGTTCATCCCACCATAGTGTTGCATGCCCTTTAAGTCTAGTGACAGCATGTTTGACCTTCTCATATTCCTCGACATCCTCATAATCGAAGTATTTATCCAGAGCTCTAATCCAGTCTAGAGGCTCTTCAACATCCAGGTTTCCCTCATACATGGGAACCTCCATCTTTTCTTTGGCACCTATCCTTGCAACAGCCCTGAATAGGCGTTCATCTACAACATCTTCGACTGCGGCTTCTTCTTCATTTCCAGTTTCATTTTCACTGTCAGCCTTGTTGAAATCCCCAGCGTCAACTGTGTGCCTCTATTATATCTCCATGGCATCAAGCCTAGCACATAGTTCGTGCATTTCCCTCTCCACTGCTAGATCAAGCATTGGTCTATCTCTTCTTCTCGGCGACAGGGCTGTAAAATGTTTCTCTTTTCTCTACTACAGAAAGCAAAGAACTTGTTCTAGGCTCTAATACCAAACTTGACGTAGACCCCCGACCCTCAGGCCGAGATCCACTCAGGCCTCTTGAGTCTGATTGACTCTTTGGTTCCTCCACAAGAATCCCGAACACACTCGACAGTGTATCCACAGGTCCTTTAGACTGTGCCCCATGTGATCAACCACAAAGCACCACTCAAGTCTCCCAATATCAGTAAGATCACGCCCTTCACCGAACCAAGACTTCGGGTTTCACATTTTCGCGATCCATGTCGTTGAGAGTTCCTGTCTCTACAACCTCTGAAACCCAAAATGCCGAATTCTGATGCATTCAACAAAGGTTGGCTTTCCAATGGACTTTTCACTTCATCAAGGTTTCAAAATTCACGACTTCACGAATCCAGATGCAATGCTCCTACCTCTTCGACCTCTAAACCCCGAAATAGTCAACAAGGTTTGACTCCACCTATTAACGAAGATACACCACTTGTCCACTCAAATGCTTTCTATCTCTGACATGGACTCTCGCCACCTGTCACTCTTCCCATCTTTTGGGACTTGAACAAGCCTTCGACTGTCGTTCCCCTAGCACTTCGAAATCCCAATCTCCGAAATGGTGTCTCTTACTTTAGATCCAACAGTTCTCACTATTCGGGCTTCCAGGTACTAGGAGTTCAAAACTCTCAACCCCAAAACATTTGTCACCACAATCCCCGAAATGATCTGATGGCTCCACTATCATGATAAATTGTCCACGTTGAGTCTTATCTCCCGAAGGGTGGATTCATCCAACGCTTATCCTCTTTGCAGCTTCACAGAATCCCACGGTCCTTGTAACTTCGGGAGATCTCCTCGAAGAATTTTGACCGCTTGTTCCTTCCTTGACATCTTCTATGAAATGAAGCAGCATTCTTCCACTGGAACTTAACTTCTGAAAAGCAACTTCACTCCGCCTCCCTTTTAACACCTCAAAGGTGTTAACCATTCTGAGCTTTTCTCTGGTGACTTCAAGCCTTGAAAGAACTCCTGCACACACTCCTTGCGGCAATCTATCAAATACTTTTGGGTATTTGATCTCTTCGACTCTGTTTTGTCTCAGCAACAGTAGTCCTTCAATCCTTCCTTTAGTTGATAAATCCTAAGACTTCCAATAGCCTGCGCACTCCTTGCACGACCTCTGTGCTCCTCCTGCACTTCTACTAGAATGAGAACAATGGTATCCCTTCTGAGCCTTCTAAGATAAAACTCAGACACTTTGTCAATGCACACCTTACGAACGCTTCACTACACTCCTTGCAGGAAATTCTCTCAGGATGAGAAACAATTGAAACGCATTCTCTTCCTCTTTCAAACTTCATATACTTAGCATGAAATCATACATTTAACACAGAATAATAGCAAAGGCATAACAAGGAGAATAAAGCAAATGTAAGCATACCATTCAGCATATGTAAACAACAAACATCATAACACCATGAAATCTGAATCAAAGCTTCATATATTAACTCAAATTGCTTATGTACATGGGTTCTTCTCCACAACTCTCTACTATAGCTCTCTTCTCTTCTATTCTGTGCTAATGATACAATAATACAAGAATGAGGGTGTCTATAGTCGTTTTTCCTCCTTCTCTCTAAACTGTCTAATCTATAATTTAAATCTACCTACTCTCACATTAACAGACTTAAATGCCTTAATGTTCTACAGATGAGAGCAATCGCTCAAGATTTGTTTAAAACCTCCAAGATATAAATGCAAAGTATGCCTTCTTCCTAACTATTACATTAATGCCTTTTAAGTTCAAAATTCAAATTGGTTCTTATGAAAACGTGCTTTTTTTCTTCCTCTACGCGTCCAGCTATTTCCTTGTCTTAGTCGTGTTCTTTGGCTTTGTACGATGCTCCTGCATCAGATTGACATCATCGTAGTAGACATCCTAGAGGCCTATGGGTTATTACTAAGTCGAGATTGGTCTGAGAAGTTAAATGGGTACTTTAGCACAAACTAGGCACACCTTTGGCTACCACTGAAGGGATACAATAATATGATTAGAATCAATATGGAGAGATATCTTAAACATATGGTCATTGATCTAGAAACCCTAAACGAACCCTCATCCACATATTTCCCCGTGTTGGGCAATTATTCTTGCAATTCCCACTTCAAAAAAAATTCCCCTCTCTTATCCGATGTCCCTCTCACTCAAAAATCTGAATGGTTTTTCAAGAGAAGTCATCGATACCGACAGAAGACACCCTCTTCTGCCAAGACCCTGTGCTAGAGATTACAAAACAAAATATAGGAGAGAAATAAAGTAATAACGAAAAGGAAAAGGACGATTTTCGTTCACAAATTTGGACCATATACCTTGATGGATCTAAATCACGGGAGGGATCAGGGGAAGTGTTGGCACAGGGGAAGACCCAGGGTTCAACACTTCAACAGTGCACCAACAAAACCCTAACTACCAGCCCTTTCGGCAACACCTGCGAAGCAGATGAAGTCTCACCCGAGGTAGAGGAAGGGATGGTTATAAGACTCCAGTGTCTGCAACCTTAGCTAGGACACAGATATGTGATTGTAACACCTTAACAGAGAACTTAGCACTTATACTTCATTAGTATTCAGCCTTTGTTTACAGCGCAGATAAACCCTAATTACAGAGCAATGCAGTGTTCATCCAGATCTAATATATTAAAGCACTAAGCATATCAACATAGATCATATCTAGAATCTTATTCACTTCATTAGGCACTAAGCTATCATATTCATCTAAGAATATGTCGTTACACTAAGAAGTAATCATATAAACAATAAAAAAATCACAATCCACAAAGAAACCACAACACAGGATATACGTGGTTCACCCCCAGCCTGGGGCTACATCCACCAACTCTTCTCTTCTTTATTATCTTTGGTCAAGCTTCTTATAGGCACATAGCATCAAAATCCTACTCCGCAGAAGACATGAGATCTATGCTTACCTCGCCAGATCCTCCTTCCCCAAGCTAGGTTACAACACAAATCCTCTGTACAGTCTCTTACAATCACTTGCACTTAGCCTTGCAAGCCTCACACAGTATGCACAAAGCATTTACAACTATCACTTAGCACAACATCACACAGATGCATATCTTGCCTTATCACTGAGCAAGGTACCAAGCCCCTCTTTACATCGCCTAGACATATATTTATACATTACAAAAGTTCCTAAACATGAGTAAACCCATGGGCTGACATCCCCATACCTGTTACATAAGCACAAAACCCAAAATCCTTAAACAAGGGACTGAGATCCTGTGATCTCCACTTCGACTTGTGCTCCACCTTTGACAACTTGTTGAAGTCCCAAAATGGGTCAAACCTAACCAAGGCTCCTCAAAACATGGTCAAGGGCCAACAAGCCCCCAACACTCATTTGTTACTCGTCCTGAGTGACTCTTCTTTGGTTGATTCTACCTCAAAACCCTCAAGCTTGGCTCAAGCTTCTTCGACCTATTGTTGCGCCAAGGCCTCCTTCTTGATGAACTGCTAAAGAATTGCCTCGTTCACAGGTCCTTCTAAGAGTTGCTCAATTGTAGTGACTAATTTCTCTAGTTCTGATCTTCGACCTTCAATCTCCTCAAATAGTTGACAAGATGTATCCTGGACTGGCTGGAGCCTCTGAGTCACTTCCATGACTTTTCTCTATATGGCATGGACTTGTTGTTGAACAATGCATTGTTCCTGTGATCTTTTCATTCTTTCAACTATAGATAAGATCTTCAACTATGCCTATATCGTTTTTTCTTTCTTCTTTGCCTCCTGGAGCTGGGACTCTAGTGTATTTAGTTCAGGGTCTTCAGTAAGTCGCTCATAAGTCTGTGCACTACGATCAATGAGCTATTTACATTCCATGGCGAACGTCTTGATTCTCTCAACTGCGCTCCGAGAAATTGCTTCTCCTTGATCCCGCACGTCCTACTGAGTGTTTGGCACTGACTGTATCTCTAGATCTGTTATTCTCTATTGAAGTTGTTGAATTGCTTTAGCAAGCTTTGCTACTTGATGCTCTACTAGTTATTCCTCCTTTTGTTTTAAGCCCATCATAGAGCAGAGTGCTCTGTTGACTGCTTATTTTACTCCAACCTGCTCGGTGAGCATCTATTACTTCTCTTGTTAGATATGTTCTTTCTCCTCTTCAAACTTTGACTAGAGTTCATCCTTCTCCTGTTGTGAAAATAAGTGTTTCTCTGCTACTTCCTCCTATGCTTGCTTCAGGGCCACTGTGGCATGTTCTTTTTATTCTTGTGCATGACTAAGGAGAGCTTTGGTCGCATCAGCAATTCTGCGGATTTGGATAGGCTCATCTCCCAACTCTGGTTCTTCTGATGGTAGGGGCACAGTGGACACTGTGCGACTGGAGTGAAGGGCCTATTGTACCCCTCTGATTTCTGCCTCAATTCTATCATACATCATTTCTTGTTTGGCTTTGTTGTTCTACAAAATGTCCTGCGAATCATCTAATACAATTGCGATGATGAAGTCAAAGTCATCGAGCGTGAACACAGTCTGCAACTTGGTATTACTAGCTTTGGACTTCTTCCATGAGGCAAGTTTCATGGGAGAAACCTTTCTTTTCTTAGATGAATTAGTCTCATCAATGGGATCCCTAGGTGGTGTTACTTTGCCTTGCTTCTACTGATCTTATTTCCCTTTTTCTCTTCTTTATATACTTCATCGTTACCTCCTCCTCCAGGTGATTCTGAAGTAGTTTCTTCGGATGCACTGCTCAGGTTTTGTACCTCTTCTAGCTTCTTCCTTATGCTGGTTCTAGGGGTATCATGTGATTTGTGAGTGGCCTCCGAGCTTCCAATTATTTCAGGATCAGAAAATTATGTGGGGTCAATAGGGATAAGGACCTCTGCAGGCTAGTCCTTAGTTATCTCTTCTAGGTATTCCTATGTGAGCTTATAGTATGACTAAATCTCTTATTTACTCTCGTCTACATGTGCAGTGATGTAAATTAAGTGTCGAACTATGTGAAAATTTATAAGTGGCCTAAACCAATGTAGAGTGTTCGACATCATACGAGGGACAACTTCAATAGCCCTCTTTAACTAGAGATAGTATGTATGGAATACTACATTCGAGTGCCACTTTTTTCCCATATCACTTGAATACCAGAGCGTGGTGAACTTCGTAGAGAGTGGATCAAATGGCTTAATGTCAGGGAAGGTCATACCTTTCGACATCTCCCAAGATGTAAATGCAATGACGATTAGTAGCTAGCTAAAGTGGAACTCATAGCCCTGATCCTAAGCTTCGCGGAAATCCAATTCTAACTGGTTAAATAAGTGCTTTTCCCAATTCATTTGTATTCCTTCACGCTTTTCCCAGCAAGGTCAACAATGAAACCTGTGACCTGCGTAGGTCTGTTCTTTCTCACTAGATTTCCTGCGATCAGCTGGTAGGTCAAGCGCACTGCACCATTCTAGATGGAAGATACATTGTATCCTTGTGTCCCCTTTTCTACATCACCATAGTTATCCTTAATCCTCTGTTTCAGGGCGCGATCTGCAACCTTCCCTGGGTAGAATTCTTGTGGGTCTGGTCCCTGCATGCTTAATCCAGTGATCCTATGGATCAGCATTGGGTCAATGGTGATTTTTCTATCTAGCCATAGATAGCCGCCATGGTAGCACGATAACAAGAGCTTAATGCATGCGTTAACTTCCTGGTGCCTTCCAAAATGTGGTATCTTCATTAGGTTTAGGACAGTGGACTACACAAGGTTCATATTCCATGGTTAGGGGATTATCCTCAAGTTCTTCCCCTTCATCCTAGTCAAGTACCTGTGAGGGATGAGCATGTTTTGTTTCTTGCAATCCCCTAGGTTGAAGTCGCTGAATTTTAATGTCGTGATCTTATCTAGTAGCTAGGTTTGAACTACATGTATCCCCTTCGGGAGGTATGCAGTAGCCAAGGTGTAATCAAAGTCCCTTGGGACATTTTCATGACTCACCACGTCGGCCAAGGGAGGGATGTAGTCAGGCAGGATATATGGGATCAACTTTGCATTCACCAAGTCATCACGATGCTTGGTTCTTTTCTCGGGTGCGGCTCAGGATGGTCCAGATCTATGAGCAGTCAACAAAGAGGCTTGCACTCCTCTCATCAATGAATCTTGAATTCCTGCGGACATTAATTTTTCGGCCATTAAATCGATTAGAACTTCTTCAACTGACTTCTCTATGGCGATGATTTCGTTCGGCAGGCACTCTCTCGATCAGATAACTCAGGTCAATGAATGAATTCTTAATGTAATAGAACAGGTGTCGAAGGCTCGGTAAACACAAAATGGTAGCAATGAGTTCTTTTTTTGGCTTGGATAAAATTCGTGAAAGTGTTCTTGGTGCAACAGTCGATGGAATAAGTAGACAACAAGGTAAAGGATCTCTCCAACGGGCAAGAAGCCTTCATCAATGCAATTTTTTCCATTACGGCGCAGTCCCAACGGTCTGATGATGAGCTCTTTGGTCATAACTATTGTTCTAACCATTCAAGAGCATTGGTCTAACGATCATAATGCCTCCAATGGTTATATCACTCTACCATGGCGAAGTGCCATTTTGCGTTGTTCTGATATCTCGGTGAAGTTCCAGTTTTGCAAACCTTCCTTCTGCAAATTTCCCTCTGGAATCTCCTGTAATTTTTCCAACTTTGCCTTCTTCTTGTTGATCTTTCTAGCCTTTTTCCCTGTGATCTGCATCTTGGTATTCCTCTTTCCATTTTTATTCCTATATGTACTCAACATAGTAAATTCACACTGATGAGATTCTATCATAGGGTTCAAGGGCAATACTTCTTTTATGTCTGGGGTAGGTGCTCTACTTTCCTGTATGGATAGGTTCTTCAAGTCTTCCTACATTTTTCAGCTTCGACAACCCGATCTCTGGTCCTAAGTTGCTTCGAATTGTCCTCTTGTTCTTATATCAAGTGCGTTATTCTCCTAGTCATGAAATCTTATAATTCTTTCTTCTTTTGTTCTAGGGATTCCTCTTCTTTTCTTCTGGTCTGATCCTTCTCAATCCAGGTTTTTCCTAATAACATAGAAAATGGATCATTTCTCTCAATGAATTTAACAACCTCAAAATATTCCTCTGTCGAAGTTCCATGAGCACTCATAGATATATGGGTAAGTCTTCCACATAGGGTTATCATCTTTCCTCTAAATAATCATATTCCTCCTAATGAAGGACTCATAGCAAGCCTTCCCAAAATTTCCCAAGTACTTTCTATCATGACATTCACCTTTGTTTGTTCATCCAGAACATAGTCTATGTCGAAGTCTCCTATTTTTGCTTCTATAAACTCTTTTTCTTTAAAGATCTCTGACAAGTTGATATTTCTATGATCACTCAGGGTTTCTTTCATTCATAGTAATACAGTCTCTAATTCTTTTTGGGTTTCTACCATAGTCTTAGTTTCTTGGCCTTCCTACAACAAAGACAACTAGGTCTTCTATCAGGGCAATCCTTAGCAAGATGGTCTTGTCTTCTACAACTGTAAAAAAGAGTTAATCCTCGCTTTCTCTTAAATGATCCCCAACTTTTTGTGTACTACGCACTAGGGTCACAGTAATTAACCTGGAAAAAATGCTTCCTAGGATCCTGCATCCATTTGTTAGTCCAAACATTCTTTCTATGCATAGGAATAACAGATCTTTCATCAGATCTACTCATATCAAACCTTTTGTCTTCTAACTATGCCCTAGTTTTCAGACCAGGACACAATTTATCAAACATACCTAGATCCATACTTTTGAAACAAAATTTTCCACTTATATTACTTTTCTCAGAGCACAAAGCTTTCAAATATTAAAAAATTTCACTATTCATACCTCTTTCAGAGCACAAAGCATTCAGATCTTACCTCTCTTCTTTAGATTTTCCTCCTTTATTAGCATAGAACTTCATAAATCAAGTAGAATACTGCACAATAAAGAAACAAATCTACTCACAAAGACTTCTTTCTTTTCCTCAGTTCCCAGCAATCATAGTTTCATGTCTCGATGATGGAACCATTTGTTGGCATAGGGGAAAACCCAAGGTTCAACGCTTCAACAATGCACCAACAAAACCCTAACTACTGACCCTTTCGGAAACACCTACGAAGAAGATGAAGTCTCACCCGAGGTAGAGGCAGGGGTGGTTGCAGGACTCTAGTGTCTGCAACCTTAGCTGGGACACAGATATGTTATTGTAACACCTTAACAGATCACTTAGCACTTATAGTTCATTAGTATTCATCCTTTGTTTACAGTGCGAATAAACCCTAAATACATAGAAGTTTAGTGTTCATCCAGATCTAATATATTCAAGCACTAAGCATATCAACATAGATCAGATCTAGCATCTTATTCACATCATTAGGCACTAAGCTATCATATTCATCAAAGCATACATCATTACACTAAGCAGTAATCATATAAACAATAAAACATTCACAATGCACAAAGCAACCACAACACAGGATATATGTGGTTCACCCCCAGCCTGGGGCTACAACCACCAACTCTTCTCTTCTTTATTATCTTTGGTCAATCTTCTTACGGTCACATAGCATCAAAATCCTACTCCGTAGAAGATAGGAGATCTGTGCACACCTCGCCAGATCCTCCTTCCCCAAGCTAGGTTATAGCACAAAGCCTCTGTACAGTCACTTACACTTAGCCTTGAAAGCCTCACACAGTATGCACAAATCATTTACAACTATCACTTAGCACAACATCGCATAGATGTGTATCTTGCCTTAGCACTTAGCAAGGTACCAAGCCCCTCTTTACATCACCTAGACATTTATTTATACATTACAAAAGGGCCTAAACATGGTTAAACCCATGGGCCAACATCCCCATACCTGTTACATAAGCCCAAAACCCAAAATCCCTAAACAAGGGGTTCGAGATCTCACGATCTTCACTTTGACTTGCGCTCTGCCTTTGACAACCTATCGAAGTCCCAAAATAGGTCAAACCTGACCAAGGATCCTCAAAACTTGGTCAAGGGCCAACATGCAGGGTGCATCCTTGTTGATCCAAAAATTAAATGTCATTTCCTGTCGTGTAGACTAGAATTTGAATGCACCAATAACACCATTGAGCACGAAGCTCTAGTACAAGGGTTAAAGAAATCCATAGACATGAACATCAAAGAATTGAAAGTTTTCGGGGACTCAAATATTATCGTTAGACAAGTAAGGAATAATATACATTGCAATTCCCTCCACCTGAAAAATTGTCAGCAGGAACTGCATAGGTTAATGGAGCATTTTGAAGCTTTCAATATCATCGCGATCCCCAGAGCAAAGAATATCCTTGTTGATTCCCTAGCCATAGCTGCTTCAAGGCTGTCACCTATGGAAGACTATGAAGCTTCCCGATTCACTGTGGAACTACTCTACAAACCATCGGTGCCTAACAATATCTCTAATTGGAAATTATTTGAAGGAGATGAATAGATCATAAACTTACTGACTAACCAAGACAATTTCAAAGATTTAGCCATTGAAAATGAGGCATTCCAGGATCAACCAATAGAAAATGATCCTCGATCAAGACAACCTATTGACAGATTAAAATATCACACCATCCCAAAGGGGATAGCTAATCTAGAAAATTTGTTTGATATGAAAGAACGTTTTAGGGGGGCCTAAGAACACAAAGACCGGTAGCTCATGTCCCCTGCATGAAACTATAAATCTCAAAACCCTGAAAAATCCAAAGAATTTGAATCTCGGCAAGACTATATCTAAAGAGGAAATAAAGGCTTATCTCAAACTATTCAAACAATATCAAGATTTCTTTGCATGGTCCTACCGAGACCTAAAAACCTACGACACCCAAATCATTCAACACACTATACCATTAAAACCTGAGGTGAAACCTTTCCAATAGAAGCTCTAAAAGTATCACCCATCCCTGGAACCTCTAATGTATCAGGAATTAAAGAAACTTTTAGATGCCAAGATCATTTTCTAGGTCAGGCATTCTGCATGGGTAGCAAATCTGGTTCCTATGAGGAAAATTTCTGGAGAAATTCACTTATGTGTAGATTTTAGAAACCTCAACAAAGCTTCAGAAAAGGACAATTACCCAGTCCCTCCAATGGAGCAACTCTTGCAGACCATGTCTGGGTCGGATATTTTCTCTCTACTGGACGGTTTCTCAGGTTACAACCAAGTCCTAGTTTTGGAGGAGGATCGTTTAAAAACTACCTTTCGAACCAAGTGGGGAGCCTTCACTTATAAACACATGCCTTTTGGGTTAATCAACACAGGAACAACCTTTCGAAGGTCCATGGACGTAGCATTTCGAGGACTAATCAACAAGTGTGTGGTAGTGTATCTAGACAACGTAACTATTTATTCAAAGTACATAGAAGAGCACATCCAACACTTAACTCAAATTTTAAAAGGTGTAGGAGATATGGTATATCCTTAAATCCCAAGAAAAATATTTTTGGTGTCGAGGAAGGTAAGATGCTAGGCCACATTATATCTCAATTAGGAATTCGCATAGACCCAGAAAGGATTTATTCCATATCTCAACTCTCGTTGCCTCACAATAAGAAATCTATTCAGTCTTTTTTCGGGCAAATCAATTTCATGAGGAAATTAACTCCCAATTTCATGGAAACTATCAAACCCTTACAAAATATGATTCACAAAGATGTTGAATTTAAGTGGGATGATGAACGAAAGGAATCTTTCATCAATATTAAAACTGTTGTATCTCGAGCCCCTACGTTACGAAGTCCTGATTTGAATAGGGATTTCTTCCTCTATACTTTCACCTATCACCAGTCGTTAGCTGCAATATTAACTCAGAAGGATGATGACAACAATGAGGCTATGTTGTCATTCATGAGCACTAATCTCCAGGGAGTCAAACTTAACTATCCTATTGTTGATAAACAGGCCTATGTAGTATACAAGGCAGTAAAACACTTCAGGTCTTACATCCTCAAGAACCACACCAAAGTGATTCTGCCTCACCCTGCAGTCCAATCCTTGTTTACTTAGCAAGATATGGGGGAAAGAAGAGGGAACTAGATGGTAGTGGTCCAAGAATTTGATCTAGATATAAAACCTGCCAAACTAGTTAAAGGGAAAGGGTTGTGCAAACTAGAAGTTGAATCCCAAGACCAAGTAAATGAAGATTTTGGTTGGGAGAATGAAATGGCATTATGGTGTGGTGAAGCTTCATACATTTCCCCAGGGCCAGAGTCTTGGTATGAGAATTTGAATTATCTCATACACCATGAAACTTGTCTAGAAAATCTCAACCCAAGAGAAAGGAGAGCCCTCAGGTTAAAATATGCAGAATATCGCCTCATAAATTTGGTACTCGTTCGGATTAACTATGGTGGGGTATTATTAAGATGTCTTGAACATGAATATGTAGACAAAGTTCTGAAGGAGCTCCATGATGGCCCTGCTGGTGGACATTTCCCAGGAAACACCGTCGCTCATAAGATACTGAGAGTCGGATATTATTGGCCCACCTTGTTCAAAGACGCTCACACCTATGCTAGGAACTGTAAAACCTATCAGATAAGCACTGGGAGATATAAGAGAGTAGCAATCCCACTCCAACCAGTGAATGTCTCTAGGAATTTTGAGCAATGGGGTTTGGATATCATAGGAGAAATTACACCTAGTTCCTCGAAACAACACAAGTATATACTTACTGCCACTGATTATTTCACAAAATGGGCATAGGTCGTCCCTCTAACTCACTTAAATGAGGAGGTGGTGATCCAATTCATATAAAAACAATTGATCACAAGGTTTGGTTTCCCTTATGTCCTAGTTTTTGATAATGCATCTTATTTTTCTTCCACTCTATTGACAGATTTTTCTCTATACAAAGGAATCATCATTAGGTACTCTACAAATTATTATCAGGGAAACGGGGTGGAAAAATCAACCAATAAGAACCTAGTGAGAATATTAAAAAAGACAGTTGCATATAACCAAAGGAATGGGAATAATATACTCCATAACGCTATGTGGGTTGATAGGGTCACACCCAAGGAAGCTATAGGAAATTCTCCATACTTCCTGGTTTACAGATAGGAATCCATTCTCCCAAATGGGCTTTATCATCCCTCTCTTCAACTAGCTCAAGATTCCAACAAAGAACCCTCATCAATCATACAAAAAAGAATTGATTCTCTATGCATGCTAGAAGAATTGAGGAGAAAGGCTAAGCCAAAGTTTCTAGCTCACCAACAAATATTGAAAAGATGGTTTGATAAGCATAAAGATAAAGAGAAAATTTTTGAAGTAAGAGACTTAGTCCTAAAATGGGATAGAGAAAATGAGTCGAAAGGGAAGCATTCTAAGTTTCAGAATCTGTAGCTTGGACCTTTCAAGGTAGCTGAGAAGATTGGGGTGGGACTTATCAGTTACAGAATCTGAGGGGGGAACCTGACGCCCTCCCAGTAAATGGCTAAGCCCTCGAACAATATTTCCAATAAAATAAAATAAAATTATATATATATATATATATATATATATATATCTTGTTTTAGTGTTTTCATGATTGCGAAATACATTTTTGTTTTCTTTTTCTTTCTGTATTTCTGCACTTTTGAAAGTTGTGTTTAGCAAGAAAATGGTTGACCTTAAGCCATGCGACATAGCGAACTCTGTTCCAACCTCATTGCTCACATACAACACAAGAAGCATCAAGGAACCTGCAGTTGCTTTGAGGGGTCCTCTATCTGACCGGTGCAAATGAACAACTTTGAAGAAATGTCGAAAGAGTTTTCTTAGTGTCCTGGTAAGACCTTAAGGAAAACAAGGAAAGTTGGAAGAGACTACATGAACCCTGAACACAAAGCTAGTAAAGGATTCACCTTGACTATCTCACTTTGAAAAATAAAAGAAATTCATCCTCTCCCACTCACTCAGGGAATTATGTTGGAGTAAAGTTGATATTATCAAAAGGGTGAACAGTAGGATAGGGTATGCAGATATCTCCATTGGGGCTATTGACACTCGCTAGCAGCAAAGCAAGGTCTGGTCAGGGTGACTCCATCGGGGCTATGGACACTCGCTGGCAGCGGAGAAACACCAAAGCAAGTGAGTAAAGGTAAATAAGGGTTTAATGCCAATGAATTCTTTGCTAGAATTTTTTAAAAGGGGGGCATGAGTGAGGGTTATAGGAAAATAAGGAGGAATAAAAGTTAAAACCCCACGGGCAAACCCGGAAGCATCAATAGAAGAATTTCAAACTTCAAGGGTAAAAGAGCCTCTAATTTAAAACCAGGAAAGGTTCTCCACCAGATTTCATAGCATCCGAGCATGAAGGAAGAACAAAGATTCTGATTTTTCCCAGTGAATCACCATTTGTTGAGCACTCAACACACCCTAAAAAGTCTACGTCAAATTTCACCTTTTCTGGGTACCACTTGATCTTTTGGCATGGTCTAATATGAAAAAATGTGTCCTTTTCTTATCATTGTTTGATTCTCACTAAGTCTTTAAAATCTTTCTCTCACTTGATTCTCTCGACATCAATGAAAGGTTAAAATAATAAGCATTGAATGAAAGTGAAATAACAATCGTCGATCGCCGACTTCCGAAACGTTTTCATTGTCGGGAGATTCGAAGGACGATAAACCACGAAGAAACTGCATGCTAGTTTTATTCCCGAATTTTGATCCCCAATACTCACCCGACATCGACAGTCCCAATGCTAAGCTCAGTTTAGTGCATCCTACTTAAAAAAAGTCATGAGTCTGACCATTACCCACGAACTGATTTCTAGGTTTTATTTAATGAGTCCCGAGTCAGTGACGCCATGTCAGCATCAATCAGCATCAGGAGTTTTTGTTAGGGAAATATCAACCAAAATACAAAGAAAATCATAGCTACGCTAATTATAACATCAAGGCTAATTTACAAGAAGTTGAGACAAGAACACAGTTTTACACACAAAGAGGGAAACAATGCATTCAATTGCTATGACTTGAATCCTTTCGATAAATTTTTTAAGTTCTATATATTAAGATTCTCGTCGAGTTCAGGTTACATACAATAAACACTACAAGCACCTTTTGGCCAACTGACCCGATCACATTGAGGACATGAAAATATTCACAACAAGAAAGGAGATTTATCAAAAAATTATACGTCATGTCTGAGAAAACAAAACAGTGTCTGCCATTCATGTCTTTTCTACGTGCGGATTTTCTCCCAGGCTGCTCCGCGCTCCTTAGGGTGTTTTCATGTTTTTCTCTTTCAATATCCTTTGAGCTTCGCGTAGCTACATGATCATATAGTTTTCTTCCCGAAGTTGTTTTTCAAGCCAGGTTACATTAACTTCATGACCTTGCAGTGCCGACACCTCAGGGTTCTTTGCCACCAACTGTCTTCGTAACTCTCTATTCTCGTGGTAAAGTTCAGCTATGGAAGGTTGTGCCTGTTCTAAATGTTGGTTAGGATATCGAACGTTAGAACCCTAGGTTTCCATCCTTTTTTTTCTTCTCCCACTTCCCTAAATTGCATTTTCGACCGATTCGAGCCGAATAACGTGCATTAAGGACTCTTTGGCAGCTGATCATGCACATGGTTCGACCAGGTTTTTGTGTTCCCCGGCTTCCTTGTTTTTTTGAGGCCTCCCTCTCCTCCGCGGTATCTTCTAAGGAGGGGGCATGTTCTCCAACATGCATCCTGTCGACATGGTTTCTTCCACTTATGTATCCACATGAAGCAACACTAAGAACCTGCTACCGATAAGAACGAGTCCCACGCATGTTTGGGATCAAGCCTAGTGCTATGATTGCCCCGCAAACCCTGCCTTGCATTTTAAGGAGATCCCATGGCGTGAAAACATATTTTCTTAGACGTTCATGACTGGACAAAATACCAAAACATGGAGATTGATCAAATTGAGCTCACAAGACGAATCTCCACTAGTGCATAATCTTAGAAAAATGAATAGAACTCTTACAGAACATCCATAATTTATAACAGAGTGGGGAAGTGAATTGAAACGTGCAAGGGGACACTAAATGCCTTGCGACAAGACATTTCAAACAATTATTGTGCCACATCTGCACGATGGGTACGACCCAGGGCATGTGAGATGTAGCCGATAGAAATTATGGATGATGTGTGGTACGATCATCTCGATTCCTTTCATTTCCCCCAACCTCTATAATGAGTTGATGATGGTCGATGCACTTGATGATGCGACTCCCATGAGAGAAATCTGCCTTGATCGAAAGCATTTAATGAATTCACTTACAACAATATCCAATATTATGGGAACTTACTCATACTTTTGGCACATGTTCGGCTCTGAAATACTTTCCCTACCCCAAGGGCCAACCGGCCACTGGCATGACTTTGACTCTCATGTTTTCCGTACCCGATCTACCATGCTGTGGCGCGCAAATGTAACCCACCCCAACTGAATAAAATGGCAACGCCAACAAGGATGGTACAGGTAATCCAAAATTTTGTAGAGATCACGTAAGTATCAAACAACCATGCTTAGGGATCTTTAGAGGTATGCATCAGTCTGTTTTTATTCCCTCTTACATTTTTTATACATTTTGTTGAGTATTGTTCTGTAAGCAATTTCTAAAAAACGATTTTAATCCCGAGTGCAAGAAAATATCTTTAGCTAAGAAAAATTGGCTCCGTGACTTCACCAAGGAATCCGGGAGAAACCAAGTATGAAAAATCAACAAAGAGATGAAGGATATCGGACTCCCTGAGTCCGGCGACCCCGACAACTTCATCAAATTGTGCGACATAGTTGAATCACGTGCCAAGTAGGATCCACTATGAGCTGAAGAGTTATCTAAGGTGACCGATACAGCGCCAGGACAAGTGCAAATATTTATGGAACATTTGATGAAGGCTCAGACCATGCTACAACAATTAAACACTAGTCTAGTGAAGTACCGAGCACATGAAGTGGATATCAGAGGATTCTATGCGGCTCTGATGGAGCAGCATAGGTTTCCATGGGACCAAACTTGCGAGGATCTGTTTATTAGTTGGTCAAAGTATGAGGAAATTCACCCTTTCAAGTGATATCTCGAGTTGACTGTTAAAGAAACTGTTAGAAGAGGACGCCATGTGGCAAATTTTGTTTTGTTCAAGCTACACTTAGCTGTTATTTTATGTTGAATTTTATGTTATAAATAAGAACATCGACCAATTGGTTAAAGGTCAATGGTTGTTGCAAGAAAATATTATATTTTGGTTTTGTGAAGAATTACTTCTGAACTACCATTAATCAAGAAGTCCTTCTGGACCAGAGACAAGTTATTTTCATCAACTGCATGTGTGATTGGACGTGGAGAAGAACTATTTCCTATCATGTTTCATGAATGATGTAATAATTATGTTGTCAAGTTATCTGGTGAAATGTTTTGTTGTTCTTTTCTTTAATGATGAAGATGAATTGTTGTGTTATTATGTGATGAATTATTATGGTAGATGAATTATTTTTCTCGCCATCATCTTATTGCATATGTGTTTTCTTTCTGGTAATTAGTATCTCAGATAGTAATTGGATACTCACATGGTTAATGTATTAGTACTAGTCATGTGGTGTAAAAATTTTGTCTGCATGCTTGAAGAGAGGGTTATCCCAAGTTCAGCCTCTTCCCCTTAGTTAATATTAATTCTATTTTTTTTCCAAGTTGGTTTATACCAGCTTACATCTCATATCAGTCCCACCCAAGAGAAAATACAAAAAAAAGATAGTCCAACTGAAGGAAGAGCCTTCACAGGAAAACATAAAGCCCATCGATAATTTGGTCGAATCACAAGATCTGGAGAACCATTCCACTATTAAACAATGCAGAATCTAATTGGTCCTCGGTGAAAGGTTTGGTTCCTACTGTTGAATCAATGGATTTAAGACCCATCAATATAATTGGCACTAGAAGGAGGGACTGAAATGAATGGTTGGATATATATTTTACAGAGTATTTCAAACAACCTATATATTCAAAACATCCCACATGCATGGCTATTCATTCCCAAGACATCCCACACACGTAAAGTACTCCTAAAACAAGTAACTCATCCCAGCCCGAGGAAGAACCTTTTCACCCTGAAATACCTTACGCTCTTCCTCATGAGGAGGTAAATCAATTTAGAAGAATCACAAGATCCTAAGACCAACAGATCGATGCATTGTCCTTAGCTCCCATACTCCCTCGAAGAAAACAACAAATCAAACTAGTGGTTAGTAATCCCGACGAGGTTTTCATGCACTCGGTATAAGACTTAATAGATTTTTCAATCACTAAAATCCAAGATCCTCTTGATTTGATACCCGAAACACCAGTCAGTGACATATTTGAACCAAACAATTTTTCATAAGAGGAGGATCTTAACTCAGAGTCTGAATATATGGAAGGAAACAATGACCATAATGATGAAAGGGGGAACCCACCTCTGAACAATATACCCTGGTTAGCCAGAGACACTTTGGCCCTCCCAGGACAAGTTCATAACCTTCCCCGACATCCAGAGAAGTTACTTCCTAAATTTTACCCCAAACTTCAAGATTTTCTGAAGATCATACCAAGAAATTCATATTGGCGATTAGACTTATGAATGTCCAACATGAAGACGTAGTATGCAGATTTTTCCCCTATACATTTGAAAATTCAGCTTCCACATGGTACTTCAATCTGTTGATAAGATCTATAACCAGTTGGACAAAGTTCTAAAAAGATTTTCTAGACAAATTTGCCAAAGAAACTACTAAGGAAGCTTTGATGGTCGTGTTGTTCATTGCCACCATGAGTTCTAAAGAAAGGGTCAAAGACTTCAATCAAATATTCATGACCATATTGAACAAGTTTCAGCCCGAAGATAAGACAATGCAGTAATCACAAATTGAATTTTATGCTAACGCTCTCCCAGCTTCTATCTCAATGTTAGTGAAAAGGGCTACTAAACGAACCCTAGATGAGAATTTTGAACAAGCCAAAATGATAGAATTCAAGATGAAAGGGGTAAAGAAGGCCAGGTTTCTTTAGTTAAGAAAGACGCTCAACCTCCTCCCAGGAAAGGACTCCTTTTGACTAGACCATAAGGGAAACAAACAGAACAGACTCCTGACAAGGCTAATGGAGACATAGAAGATATACAATGCATGGTTAAGAAATTATCAAATGAGATCATAGACATGAAGAGAAATGCAGGAGAAGAAAACCAAGGCCAAAGATGTTATAAGCCTTTATTTAACAGGAACCCACCATTCAAGGCAATTGAACCTCCCCCAGATAAATTAAATATCGATCTAGGGAATGTAGCATTTGATTCTTTCTATACGTTTCAATAGGAAAGCCACTCTGAAAGAGACTACCCTCAATGGGTGCATGCCATGAATTTGATGGCCAATCAGTTTCTAGATGAAGTCTCCTTGACCGAACAATCGAGCAGTTCAGTTATGAATATTGTTGACCAGGAAGAGATTGATCCACCACAAGATACAACCATGCTAATATGGGATCCCGACCTGATCATGACTTCTGACGACCTATTTGAGTCTCAAGAACCACCCGTCAAGGTCTCAACGGTGAAAACACGCAGTAAAGGTCCACCTGTATCAAAATATATTGCTGCTACCCAAAATTTGAGAAATAAGACAACTCCCGATCACCCGAAAGCACCTTTTTCACCTAGTAAAAAAACTGTAAGGATCCATACCCGAGAATCGCCCAAACTAGATTACAACGTAGTTGAAGATTTGAAGAATTTAAGGGCTAATATATCAATTATGGATTTGAAGAAGTTAAGAGCTTTGCGTAGTTGCACGATCATAACATGTGCTTCCTGAAGTTTTCTTTTAAGCTAGGTTACATTACCTTCATGACCTTGCAGTGCTGACACATCAGGGTTCTTTGCTACCAACTATCATCGTAACTCTCTATTCTCCTGGTAAAGTTCAGCTATGGAAATTGTTTCCTATTCTAGCTACTATTTAGGATCTCAAATGTTAGAACCCCAGGTTTCCATCCTTCTTGATCTGATCATGCTTCCCCAAATTATGGTTTCGACCGGTTCAAGCCGAATAACACACATTAAGGACTCTTCGGCAGCTGATCATGCACATGGTTTGACCAGTTTTTTGTGTTCCCCAACTTCCTTTTTTTTTTAGGCCTCCATATCCTCTGTGGTATCTTCTGAGGAGGGGCATGTTCTCCAACCTATGTCCCCCTAGCGTGGTTTCTTCCACTTCAGTATCTGCACTAAAAAACATTATAGCTTCCACGCGAAGGTCATAATTTTCCTCTGGAACCTCAGGAATACCCGCTACTGATAAGAACAAGTCCCAGGCATTTTGGGGCTCAGACCTGGCACTCTAATTTTCCTGCAGACCTCGCCTCGCATTTTGAGGAGATCCCATGGTGCGACAACGTATTTTCTTAGACGTCCATGACTGGAAAAAAGATAAAAACATAGAGATTGATCAAATTGGGCTCACAATATGAATCTCCACTAGTGCATAATCTCAGCGAAATGAATAGAACTCTTACAGAACATCCAAAATTTATAATGGAGTGGGGTAGTGAGCCGAAACGTGCGAGGGGACATTGAATTCCTTGCAAAAAAACATTTCAAAGAATTATTGTGCCACATCTGCATGATGGGTATGACCCAGGGCATGTGAGATGTAGTTGATAGGAATTATGGATGAAGTGTGGTACATTCATCTCGATTCCTTTCATTTCCCCCACCCTCCATAATGAGTTGATGATGGTCGATGCACTTGCTGATGCAACTCCCATGAGAGAAATATTCCTCGATTGGAATCATTTAACGACTTCACTTACAACAGTATCCGATCTTCCAGGAACTTACTCATACTTTTGGCACATGTTTGGCTCTGAAATATTTTCCCTACCACAAGGACCAACCGGCCACTAGCGTGAATTTTATAGGTATGCATCAGTTTATTTTTCTTCCTGCTTATGGTTTTTATACATTTTGTCGAGTATTGTTCTGTAAGCAATTTCTAAAAAATGATTTTAAACATGAGTGCAAGAAAATGTCTCTGGACACTAAGCAACATTGGCTCCATGACTTCATCAAGGAATCTAGGAGAAACCAAGTCTGAAAAATGAACAAAGTGATGAAGGATATCTGACTCCCCAACTTCAGCAACCCCGATAAATTCAATGACTTGTGCGACATAGTCGGATCGCATGCCAAGCAAGATCCACTATGGGCTGAAGAGCTAGCATAGGTGATTGATACAGCACCAAGACAAGTGAAAATATTTATGGAACATTCGATGAAGGCTCAGAACGTGCTACAGTAGTTAAACACCAGTCTAGTGACGTACCGAGTGCATGTGGTGGATATTAGAGGATTCTATGTGGCTCCGATGGAGTAGCACAAGTTTCCATGGGCCCAAAATTGCGAGGATTTGTTTATCAGTTGGTCAAAGTATGAGGAAAGTCACCCTTTCAAGTGATATCTCGAGTTGAATGCTAAAGAAACTGTTAGAAGAGGACGCCATGTGGCAATTTTTTTTTTTTTCAAACTATACTTAGCCGTTATTTTCAGTTGAATTTTATGTTATAAATAAGAACATCAACCAATTAGTTAAAGGTCGATGGTTGTTGCAATAAACTATTCTCTTTTGGCTTTGTGAAGAATTACTTCCAAGCTACCATTAATAGAGAAGTCCTTATGGACCAGGGACAAATTATTTTCATCAACTGCATGTGTGATTGGACATGGAGAAGAACTATTTCCTATCATGTTTCATGAATGATGTTGTAATGAGTAAGAGAAATTAATTCTGTTGTCAAGTTATCTGGTGCAATGTTTTGTTGTTCTTTTCTTTAATGATGAAGATGAAACGTTGTTTTATTATGTGATGAATGATTATGGTAGATGAATTATTTTGCTTTCCATCATCTTATTGCGTATGTGTTTTCTTTCTGGTAATTAGTATCTCAGACAGTAATTGGATGCTCACATGGTTAATGTATTAGTACTAGGCCTGTGGTGTAAAATTGTTGTCTGCATGCTTGAGCAGCGGGTTATCCCAAGTTCAACCTCTTCCCCTTAGTTAAGATTAATTCTATTTTGTTGCCAAATTGGTTTATATCGGCTTACATCTCATATCGGTCCGAACCAAGAGAAAATAAAAAAACAAATATAGTCAAATTGAAGGAAGAGCCTTCACAAGAATACGTAAAGCCCATCAATAATTTGGTCATATCACAATATATGGAGAACCATTCCACTATTAAACGTTGCAGAGTCTATTGGGCCTTGGTGGTGGGTTTGTTTCCTACTTTTGTATGAAGGGATTTAAGACCCATCAACAGAATTGGTGCTAGAAGGAGGGACTAAAATGAATGGTTGGATATATATTCTACAGAGTATTTCAAACAACCTATAGATTCAAAACAACCCACATGCATGGCTAGTCATTCCCAAGATAGCCCACACACACAGAGTACTACTGAAATGAGTAACTCATCCCAGCATGAGGAAGAACCTTTTCACCCTGAAATACCTTACGCTCTTCCTCACAAGGACATAAATGAATTTAGAAGAATCACAAGAGCCTACGCCCGGAAGATCAGTGCTTTGTCCTTACCTCCCATACTCCCTCGAAGAAAACCACAAAGAAGACCAGTGGTTAGTACTCCCAACGAGGTTTTCGTGCACATGGTAGAAGACTTAATGTATTTCTCAATCACCAAAATCCAAGATCCTCTTGATTTGATACCTGAAACGCCAACTGGTAATGTGTCTGAACCAAACGATTTTTTGAAAGAGGAGGAGCTTAACTAAGAGTCTAAAGATATGGAAGGCAACCTCGACCATAATGATGAAAGGGGGAACCCACCTCTGAACAATCAACCCTGGTTGGCCAGAGATGCTTTGGCCCTCCCAAGACTAGTTCATAACCTTCCCCGACATCCAAAGAAGTTACTTCCTAAATTTGACCCTGAAACTTCAAGATTGCCTGAAGATCATATCAAAAAATTCATACTAGTGATCAGACTTATGAATGTCCAACATGAAGATGTAGTGTGCATAATATTCCCCTCTACGTTTGAAAATTCATCTTCCACGTGGTACTTCAATCTACCGATAGGATCTATAACCAACTGGATGAAGTTCCAGAAATATTTTCTCAACAAATTTTCCAAAGAAACTACTATGGGATCTCTGATGGCCGAGTTTTTCGCCGCCACCATGAGTTCGAAAGAAAGGGTCAAATACTTCAATCAAACCATATTGAACAAGTTTCATCCTGAAGCTAAGCCAACTCAGGAATTTCAAATCGAAGTTTACGATAACACTCTCCCAGCTTCTATCTCCATGTTCATGAAAAGGGTTGTTAAATGAACCCTAGCTGAGAATTTTGAAGAATCCAAAATGATAGAATTCCAGATGAAAGGGTGTAAAGAAGGCCAAGTTTCTTTAGTTAAGAAATAATCTCAACCACCTCCTAGGAGAGGACTCCTTTTGACTAGACCATTGGGGAAACAAGCAGAACAGACTCTCGACAAGGGTAATGGAGACATAGAATATATACAACGCATGGTTAAGAAATTATCAAATGAGATCATAGACATGAACAGAAATGCAAGAGAAGGAAACCAAGGCCAAAGACCCTATAAGACTTTATTTAAAAGGAACCCACCATTCAAGGCAATTGAACCTCCCCCAGCTAACTTAAATATCGATCTAGGGAATGTAGCATCTGATTCTTTCTGTATGTTTCAATAGGGAAGCCACTCTGAAAGAGACTTCCCTCAATGGGTGCATGCCATGAATTTGATGGCCAATCGGTTTCTAGATGAAGTCTCCTTGACCGAACAATCGAGCAGTTCAGTTATGAATATTGTTGACCAAGAAGAGATTGATCCACCAAAAGATACAACCATGTTGATATGGGATCCCGACCTAATCATGCCTTTCGAAGACCTATTTGAGTCTCAAGAACCACCCGTCAAGGTCTTGATAGTGAAAACATGTAGTAAATGTCCACCTGTATCAAAAGATATCATTGTTACCCAAAATTTGAGAAATAAGACAACTCCCGATCACCCGAAAGCACCTTTTTCACCCAGAAAAAAAACTGTAAGGATCCATACCCGAGAATCACCCAAACTAGATTACAACGTAGTTGAAGATTTGAAGAATTTAAGGGCTAATATATCAGTCATGGATTTGAAGAAGTTAAGAGCTTCACGTAGTTGCATGATCATAACGTGTGCTTCCCAAAGTTTTCTTTTAAGCTAGGTTACATTACCTTCACGACCTTGCGGTGCCGACACCTCAGTGTTCTTTGCTACCAACTATCATCGTAACTCTCTATTCTCCTGGTAAAGTTCAGCTATGGAAATTTTTTCCTGTTCTAGTTGTTATTTAGGATCTCGAATGTTAGAACCCTGGGTTTCCATCCTTGTTGTTCTAAACCTACTTCCTCGAATTGTGGTTTCGACTGGATCGAGATGAATAGCGCGCATTAAGGACTCTTCGACAGTTGATCATGCACATGGTTCAACCAGGTTTTTATCTTCCCCAGCTTCATTTTTTTTCCAAGGCCTCTATATCCTTCATGGTATCTTTTGAGGAGGGGCATGTTGTCCAACCTACGTCCCCTTGGCGTGCTTCCACTTCGGTATCTGCACTGAAAAACACTATAGCTTATGTGCAAAGGTCAAAATTTTCCTCTGGAACCTCAGGAATACATGCTACCAATGAGAACGAGTCCCAGGCATTTTGGGGCTCAAGCCTGGCACTATGATTTCCCCACAGACCTCGCCTCGCATTTTGAGAAGATCCCATGGCGTGACAACATATTTTCTTAGACGTCCATGACTGGAAAAAAGATAAAAACATAGAGATTGATCAAATTGGGCTCACAATACGAATCTCCACTAGTGCATAATCTCAGCGAAATGAATATATTTTCTTAGACGTCCATGACTGGAAAAAAGATAAAAACATAGAGATTGATCAAATTGGGCTCACAATACGAATCTCCACTAGTGCATAATCTCAGCGAAATGAATAGAACTCTTACAGAACATCCAAAATTTATAACAGAGTGGGGCAGCAATCCAAAACGTGCGAGGGGACATTGAATTCCTTGCAACAGGATATTTCAAAGAATTATCGTTCCACATATGCATGATGGGTATGACCCAGGGCATGTGAGATGCATCCGATAAGAATTATGGATGAAGTGTGGTACATTCATCTTAATTCCTTTCATTTCCCCCACCCTCCATAATGAGTTGATGATGGTTGATGCACTTGTTGATGCGACTCCCGTGAGAGAAATCTTCCTCGATCGGAAGAATTTAATGACTTCACTTACAATAGTATCCGATCTTCTAGGAACTTACTCGTACTTTTGGCACATGTTTGGCTCTGAAATATTTTCCCTACCCTAAGGGCCAACCGACCACTGGCGTGACTTTTACAGGTATGCATCAGTCTATTTTTCTTCCATCTTACATTTTTTATACATTTTGTCAAGTATTATTATGTAAGCAATTTCTAAAAGATGATTTTAAACATGAGTGCAGGAAAATATCTCTAGAGACTAAGAAAAATTGGCTCCATGACTTCACCGAGGAATCTGGGAGAAACCAAGTCCGAAAAATCAACAAAGCGATGAAGGAT
>CBVK0101219965.1:0-11013 GCA_900067695.1 Picea abies | reverse complement strand
TGGAATCAAAATGTCGAGATAACAGTCTAACCTGCAGGTATTTGCGAAAGGGGCACGGATCGCGTACATGGTATACATTGTTGAGCTGGAGAACGACTAGTTGAGAGTCGAGGAAGACACTAAGGTGAAAAATATGATGATGCTAGGTGTCGGCCAGGAGGGCAATGACAACAGTGTATTCGGCTTGGTTGTTGGTTGCTAGCCCCAAACATATGCCGCCTGAATGGAGCATTTCATGTGAGGGGGTGTAGAGAGCCCAAGCAGCCGAAGCAAGATTCTATGTCCAACGGCTGGCGCCGTCGGCATAACCAATGTGGTAGGATGGTGGAGGAAGCATCTGTCAATAGTGCAAAGGATATTTTAGATGAGAGGGGAGGAGAAAAAGATTAAAAAATGCTAGAAAAAGAAATAACCTAAAGTAGAATGACTACGTTTTAAGAATAAAATTTCTTGAGATACAACCCATTGACGGGTTCTTTGAGAGAGAGGCCTTCAGGAGAGGCAAGGATATATGTGCCTTTGGTGAGGCAATGTTGGATTATGTAAGGGCCATGCCAAAGTGATTTGAATTTTCCGTGGCGATATCATAAGCCAGGACGAGGTCGCCCTCGCGGAATGATCGAAGGTTGACATGGTGATCAAAGGTAGCCTTGGATCATTTTTTGGTTGCCTCATTGTTCTGTAATGAAGATCAATGATCTTCATCCAGAGACTCCAAGTTCAACAAGCACTGCTCCATTGGAGCAGTGTCAGGTAATAGCTCAATTACGGTGCGTAAGGTGGGAATTTCGCACTCGATGGGAAGAGTTTCCTCGACCCCATGGACTAAATGGAATGGCGTGAAACTAGTAGCGGTCTTTACTGCCATTCGATAAGCCCATAGCATAGAAAATAACATATGATGCCAATTGGTTTTATGTTTATTAACTGTGCACTGTAACATGGTCTTGAGGACTTTGTTAACTGCCTCGACCTGTCCATTTGACTGAGGGTAATATGGTGAGGCAAACTCATGAGAGAAGCCTAACCGAGATGAGAGTTTGATGAAGATCTCATTCTTGAATTGTTTCCCATGGTCGAAAACAAGTTGGAGTGGTACTCCAAAATGGGATATGACATGGTTAATGAAAAAGCGCACTGCAGTATCAGTGGTGTTGTTGAAAGTGGGCATAGCTTTGGCCCATTTGGTGAAGTAATCAACGGCGACAACAATGCATTTGTGACCATTGTTGGAGGGGGGATTACAAGTCATAAAGTCAATGCCCCATTTGCAAAAAGGGCTGGCTGTAATGACAGGGTGGAGAAGAGTGGGGGGAGCTCGGGCTTTGTTGGCATAGAGCTGACATTACTCACATTGTTTCACGGCATGAATGCAATCATGAAACAAGGTAGGCCAAAAGTAACCAGCTCGGATAATATTTTGAGCAGTGGATATACCCAAAATATGCCCCCCACATGCACCGTTGTGGCAGTCGTTTAAGACTCTGTCAGCTTCATCAATAGTTAGGCAACGACGAAGAATGGTGTCAACACCCCGCCGGTATAGGATGTCTTCGATGAGGAGATAGCGGGGGGCTTGATGGCGAATACATTGTCGATCATCTCGTGAAAGTTGGTTACCGAAATTTTGAGTTCGGAGGTAGACGAGGAGGTCCCCATACCAAGGATCATCCGAAGTGATGTAAAAGAGATGTTCGTAGGGAAAATTGGTATTGACGGGGGAACTGGTGGTGTCAGAGGGGAGGGCCGTGACAAGTTCGGTGAGAATGAGGGCCTTATTACTCTTAAGTGTTGAGAACTCGAGGTCGTAATCCTGAAGGATAATGATCCATCGAGCGAATTTGTCGTTAACCTGTTGACGGCTGAGAAAGTAATGCATAGGGTTGGAATCTACGACGACCTTGGTGGTGGGAAGTAGAATGTAATGGTGCAGTTTCTGGACTGCAGGACAACTGCAAGAGAAAGTTTCTCTTCATGTTTATACTTCAAGGGTGGTCCTGAGAGGTTCTTACTAACGTAGTAAATGACGTGTTCACGATTTTCATCTCTGAGCTAGAAAAGGATGCCGACTACTGATACAGCTGATGCTGATACGTAGAGGATGTAGTCACGATTGTAGTCGGGCACACTAATTAAAGGTGCGTTTGAAAGTGCTTCTTTAAGATCGTCAAATGACTATTGGGCATAGTCGTCCCAGTGAAAAGGGATGTTGTGACGTAGTAAGTAGAGGAAACCGTGTGCGTGTATGGCATAATAGAGAACAAAGCATATAAGAAAGTTAGCTTTGCCCTGTAGACTCTGAAGTTGTCGTAAATTCCGGGGAGGTGGAATTTTGATGATAGCTTGGACTTTGAGGGGGTCCATGGTAATACCACTTTGGGAAACAATAAAACTGAGGAGGCGCCCTGTGTTGACGCAGAACACACACTTGAGAGGATTCAAGCGGATGTTGTACTGATGACACTGTTGAAATATGATGCGTAAATCATCAAGATCCTGGGTGCGTTTCTTGGATCGAGCTGTGAGGTCATCCAAGTAGGCGATGATGATGTTAGCTAGATTGTGGAAGATGTATGTCATCGCCCACTGGAAAGTCACGTCGACATTTTTTAAGCCGAAAGGCATGACACGATATGCAAAGGTACCCCATGGGGTAGTGAATGTGGTTTTATACTGATCGGTTGGATGGATTTGAATTTGGTTATAGCCAGAGAATCTGTCCATAAAGGAGAGAGCCTCATGGCCGGCGCAGTCGTCAATAATTTGATGGATGAAAGGTGTTGGAAAGTTGTCTTTGGGACATGCATTATTGAGATCATGAAAGTCTGTGCAAACGCGGATAGTGCCCTGTTTTTTGTTGACAGGTACAGGGTTGGAAACCCATGAAGTATAAGCGATGGGATAAATAAACCCGACAATGCGTAATTTGTCAATTTCGGCTTTGATAGCCGCAAATTTGGATGGGTGTAGTGGTCGTTGTTTCTGGCGAACTGGTGTGATGTCAGGCCAGGTGTTGATGCGATGTTTGATAATAGAGGGATCGAGGCTAGGCATTTCCGTGTATGACCAGGAAAAAATATCCCTATATTCCTGGAAGAGGGCTTTGTATGCGGCGATTTCCTGAGGAGTGTAAGTAGCTCCAATGATGATTTCTTCGACGATGCCATTTTTGATGGAAATGTTGATTTTGATGGTGGGGGAAATGTTGGCCATATTACCTTCTTCAAAAGCATCAGGGGTAGGAATGGGATTTTTGAACCAATATATAGGCCCGGAGGGGATAAACTCTTTGGTTTCGACTGCGTAAATGGGGTTTTGGTTAGGAGGCATGAGGGCTTCCTGTGGAGAAAAGAGTGCACGGTGATGTAGTGCGTCCTAGGGAGAATCCGGGTAGTTTAAATCTTCCAGTATTTCCTTATCGCATTGGAAATGGTGAGAATACAAGCGGTCATGAGGAGTGAGCTCGGTGACAGCTTGGTTTCCCCCTGATGGAGAAGCAGTGGGAGAAATGCTGGGAGAGAGTGAGGGTTTACTCGACATAAACCATATATTGAAGTACTGAGGGGTACCCATGGTGGTTGGGTGGAGAGTGTCTGTAGGGAAATGAACAGGGGATTTGGGGGGGTTGCGGGGTAAATCCTCAAAGATGTCATCTAAGAACCATGGAGGTGTTGGGAGTGCCTCAGGCTCGAGAGAAATGACATGAAGATCCTCAAGTGATGAGGTAATGTCAATGATTTCTTCGGTGGGTTGGTGAAGCAAGGTGAATTGACGCTACCTATATTCAAGGATCAAAGGATACTGGTATGTAAAATGAGCTAATGAATCGCAGAGAGTGCAAGGGCATCTCATGCATTCATTAATTGATCTGGTGACACAGCGGATGTCAGTGATATTTGTTGAAGAGGATGTAGTAGGGAGGGGGTTGTTGTGGAAGTTCTGGCGTACAGCTGCTAATGTCTGTCAAAAGCGTGGCAGTGCTGGGCAATGATGGGTGTAATGGCCATACTCTAAACATATAGCACAAGCATATTTGGTCCTCAACCCTTTACTACTGGAAGGGGGGGTGACAGTGGTGGGACTAGCAGTAGTGGTGGGCGTTGTGGGAGGTGGATTGAGGGGAATCAAATTTTGTAATTCAGGTAGTGATGGATAGTTGTTGGTTTGGTGTCCCTCCTTCTCGCATAGTGCACAAGGTGGTGGGATGCATGGAGGAATTGGAGCGGTGGGCCCCTTCTTCTTTCTCCTACCCCCAGTTATAGCAGGGGGGTTAGGGAGTATGGGGGTAGTGAGTTTAAGGATGGGAAATGTCATGGGAAGGCCTTCCTGTGGGGCAAGGGATGGGCGAGGGACCATCTCAGGAGGATGTAAATACCACACTAGGATTGCTAACACCATATTGGGTAGTGTGAGCATTGCGGCTACCTGGAAAGCTTCTATACTCAGTGGAGGGTAAAAGAAGGGAATTTGAGTGAGGGGTTGGGGAACTGTCTCCCAAATGGGACTATGCCCTTGAGGGTATGTGGATTCGTGGACATTTGGGGTCGACGATTACGTAGGAGGCTCCATTGGGAGTGGTTCTACGACTATTGAGATGTCAGGAATGATTGAAGCCTCCTGAGGAGGATTAGCATCCTCTGTGTGAGTTTCGTTAGATGAGATGACGCATACTTGATTAGCAGGATGAAGGAGTGGTGGTGCTCCATGGTATGTACCTAATAAGGATGGGTCTTTAAAAATTCCAGGACCCATATCGACGAGTGGATATGCGTCTTGGTTTGTGTGGATGAGAGGAAGAATGTTATCGAGATTGGCAGATGGGTTAGGCTCATAATGTGAGACTTGGTCAATGGTAACGATATTCCCATTGTGGGGGAACATCATTGTCCAAAAGACGGAAGATTCCACTGCCTTCATAGCGTACATGTAGCTACGACCGAACAGGATATTATAATCGAGCGGTGCGTCGATAACTTCGATGTCAATGAGAATAGTCTTGCCCCCAAGTTCAACGGCGACATTTTGAAAGAGCTCTTTAGGAGAGGATGGTCGTCCATAATAAGATCGTAATGTGATGGCAGAGGGTATGAGTTTTTGGGAACCAAGTTTCTGCCATATTGTTTTGTACATGATGCACGTAGATGCACCTTCATCGATGATACATCGATGAACTGTGATGTTCCATATTTTCACTGGTATTTGGAAAGCGATCAAGGCGGGAAGACGAGGTTCTCCGCTGTCAAGATCAAAGGTGATAATTCGATTATCGGCAGGGTCGACTACCCCCAAGGTGGAAAGCAGTGATTTCTGTTGAGTGGGACAAGTCTGGAGGACTTCCAAGACTAACATGGCAGTCGGGGATTGTGCTAAGTCATCTACCAAACTATAGTTATGAGCTGCCCTAGCCTGTGGGTTGTGGACGTTCCGACGTAAGGGGATGCGAGGGATGTGTAGTGGTGGTTCGGAAGAAGGGTGAGGGATCACTAACGGGGGACCCGTCGGTGTAGGGTTTGTCTCTGGAGAGATGGGAGTAGACTTAGTGGGTGTATGATACTGACAATTACGCGTTTGCAGAAGGATTTCTTCCTCACTGGTGAGGAGAATTGTTTGCTCTGCTGGATTGTTGGGGTTGTGGTATTGGCCCACCTAAGGTGGGGGATGTTGTGTGTCCTATTGGGTGTTTATCACACCTTGATGTGGGATAGGATTTTGTAGCACGGTGGGAGGGGGTTGTTGCACGTATTGTTGTGGTGCCTGCTGAGGGGCAGGTTGTGCAGGAGAAGGGGGAAGGCTCCCAGAGTCTTTCAACCATTTGAAATCAGCGATCTGGGGTAAATGGTGAGTGTAATGACCGAACTCACCACAAAGGGCACAAGGGAAGATGGTTTTAACATTATTCCACCCTTGGCATTTGTTATTATTACCCCCTTGGGGGTTTTGGTTCCCTTGCTTCTGGTTTCCCCCGGTTGGTTGGTGCTGTGGGGGTTGATTCCCGCCTTGTCCTGGGTTTTTTTATTCTTGTTCCATCCTTTCTTCTTAGCATTGTTCGAAGGGTGAGTTGGTTTGGTTGTGTTCAACTATTCAAAATTTTGGTATTGTTGAGTAGCAGAAGGTTGAACAAAATTTACCCCCGCATGTGGATGTGGGGGAGCCATGGGTTGTGGAGGACCAGGAAATGGGAAGTATGGGTTTTGTGGTGGTACTGATCCATAAGGTACATAGGAAGGTGTAGTGCCTTCGCTAGTACTATAAGTTGATGTTGAGGGAGTTCCACTATTTGTAGGAATAGGTGGATGTATGGGAGGTGCCGACGGTGGTCCACTGATGGGTGGAGGCATAGCAACAGGGTATGGCTATTGATAAGGAGGTGGGGGGTAATAAGGAGTGCCCCCATATGCTGGCGGGTATTGAGGTGTTCCATACATCGATGGTGGTTGGGGTTGTGGACCATGGTGTGTGGTGGCACCGATTAGTCCGTCTGCTAAGTGAGACATCCCAGGTTTGTCTTGGCCAAATGGCACAGGTTTTGGAAGATCTGGAAGTACCGTGTATAAGTACCCTGACTGTGCGTAGATGAGGTCATACTGTTGGGCCTTACTGATGGCTTCCTCTTTAGATTATGGGAAGGTGGAAGCTACATACTTTCGAAGGAGAGAGACAAGTGATCTAAGAAACCAGTCGAGACACTCTTACTTGGTGGTTTCTGCTTTACACAAACTACGTTGCCTATGCCACTCATGAATGTGGTCAATGATGTGTGTGGCTGAGGTTTGTTTGAAGTTAGAAAGTAGTTCTAGACCATTGTCATGGCGGATGGGTAATTAGAAGAAGGTCAAGAATGCTTTGGCCAATGACTCAAAGGTTGTGTGGGACCCCAATTTTTCTTCAACATACCATTTAATTGATGGGCCAGTGAGTGTGCGTTGAAATAATCGTAGTCTGATGGAATCATCCATAATGTTGTTGGAGGAGAACCATAGGTGGAAGGTCATGACATGATTGGCAGGGTCATCCCCTGCCTTTTCTTCAAAATTGGGTTTGTCTGAAGGTAGTTTGGTTGGCATTGCAAGCCATGTGGCATCATGCAATATAGGATCATTGGTGAGTTTGGTGAAATCCGGTATGTTGAGAGAGGCCAAATATGGCATCTGTAGTGGGGGGGGAGGGTTAGCTCCGACCATAGTGTGTTGTGAACCTGACCCTTGATGGGGACTAGGTGGGTTGGTGCTCCCTCCTTGAGAGGAAGTGGGTCCCCCACTTCCATGTAAAGGAGAGCAAGTGAATGGATGACCTTGGGGAGTTGACCCAAGTAATGTAGAACCAAGCAAAGATGATCCTAAGATAGTAGCACTCACAGGAGTGTGTGAAGGAGGTACCGATGAGCGGGTACGACCGAATACTCCCCCTAATATAGGAGGGAGGTTGAGAAAGTGTCGTGAATGATGGGGGTTATGTGGTTCCCCTATGATGTCAGACTTAGTTGTGTGAATGTGTGTAAAAAGTGGTGAGAGAAATATAGAAACAAGAGTCTTTGTTGTGACTGTCTACACAATATATATATCCAAATCAAACTGTAATCAGATCTGCATCATACATAAAATGTGAAAGAAGCATATATATGTGGGTAAGAGGGTTTTGTTTGTGTGGGGGAATCAAAAGAAAGCAAATTCTCGTGTCCTAGAAGACGTGATGTCCTTCCTCTCAAATAGCATTGGACCTTCCACTAGTTCTCAACAGTGGGGTCTGAAGTCACCGGAAGAGAAGCTAGTGAAGGATGAAATAATTGGTTATAATGAGGGGTAAAGGGGGCATATCCTGAAAGAGCTGGTGATATTTCCCAATAGCCACACAAAATCCAATCAAGGTGCAATTGCAGCCCACAATTGCCACCTGGGTAGATGTCCTAAAGTTGGTCACTAGGTACCTTAGTCAAAGTGTGGCATTTAGATTTTTGGCCTAAGAAATGGGTCATGGGCTGGATCCCATCAAAGAGGTGGGTGCCTCAAGGGGGGGTGCACAGAACAACTGTACCTCGGCCTTTGACCCTTCACGGGTATCTTTCTGCCTTATGGTGATTGGAACACTTGACTTGGAGGATTTGAAGTTCCCTATTTGACAACCTCTATGTTTTGACAATGTGAGAACCAGATAACAAGGAGTTATTTGGATGCCTATCCCCGAAATCCTACCTAGAATAAAAAAAAAATTTGGCACCTTCTGTGGAGGAAAACTTAGTGAGTTTTTAGAAAGATTTTAGATGTAGTTGTTTTGTGAGGCTGGGGGTGAGAACCAACCTCGTTTGATTAAAAATGGGAGTGGATAGTCCTGTCAAGAGAAGATGGGGTATTTTTGGAATCCCTTGGGAGGAAACTTACTTAGACCTCCACGTTTCAAGAAGAATCTATGTGGGTGATGAGTGACTTTTGTGTGTGAGTGAAAGTGTGCCAATTTTTAGTGAATTAGATGTCACCTTGCTGCATGTGGACTTCACTTGGTCCTTACAAGAGTTTGATTACCTAATTAACTAAGTGCCATTGGTACAACCTTGCGGAATTCAAAAGCCCTAGGAAGCTAGCATGTGGACATGTGGGTCTGTTACTATCCTTTAACTCCCTATTGTGATGTATTCTATAAAAAGCTTGAAACTATCCTAGATTGAACATGTGGGCATGTATGGGCCCGTTACAAGCCTTTAAACTCCTAGTGTTTTGATCTAATAAAGCAAAATTTCAACCACTATTCTATCTTTGTAGCATGTGGGCATGTATGGTCCCGTTACAAGTTTAAAATGTGTTTGAAAAATAAAACTAAGAGGGGTCCCAAGAAGGGTCGTTGTCCTCTCCTAAAGGTTTTAAACTTTCTTAAGGGAAATGAGATTGCTTTCACAATCTTTTTATGATTCTCAAGATCGCTTGGAGGCATGAGAGAAGAGCATACTCAACGATTGTTACTTCAACTTCTAGTCCCAAATGTGAGTTAGATGTGATTAAATATGATTTTCCACTTATGTTTGTAAGTCAAAAAAAGCCATCCATGTGGCAAAAAGCAAAGAAGGGAACTTGACTTTTTATCCTCCTAAGTGCCTATGTGTGTTTGACTAACCCTTTTATATGATGAGGGGACTAAGTGTAATGTGGCTTTACAGCATTTTTGACATCATTTTTAAGAAGGTAGATGGCCTTCCCCACATTCCAAGAACTTACAATGTGAAATTTTGTTCAAATGCGTGGCCCCTAGTGCAGACAGAGGCACATAGAGTGCAGGCATGCGAACAGAGTTGAGACAGAAAGCGCATGCGCACAGAGAAGAGATGTTATTTAAGCGCATGCATGCCCGATGCGCGTCTGTGGGGTGAAATACTCACGCACCTGTGACAAACGACCGAGAAAGAAAATCTGGATGGATTTCTCTCAATTCTCCCTTGAATTGTATGGTCAGCAGGTCAGCTGAGGCCAGTTTGTTCTCCTGCAAGTTAAACAAACTAAAAGAAGTGCAAAATAAACCCAAATGAGGTAGGAATTTGATGCCTATTTCCAGTACGGTTGCCAATATGTTTGCACCCTTTTCATCACCTTGGCGAGCAAATAAGAGGTGCTTGCATGCCCAGTTGGGTCTTGCTGAGCATGACAATTGTAGAGGAAAGAGTTAGAAAAAGAAAAAAAAAACTATAAGCAAGAATTAAACTAATAAAACCCAAAATCATAAGCATATGGATATAGAGATAACAAACACAAAAAAGACCAATATCACCAATGTTTTTAGGCTGATCTATTGATGAAATCAAAGCACCAAGAAGAAAGGGGACTATGAGTCCCTTCTTCCTCCAAGGGAAGGCTCTTGGACCCTCACAAGCTTGCTCTCCTTACAACAAGAAAAATAAAAATGGTGATGAAAGAACTCCTTTGCAAATCCACTCAATGGAGAGGTGGATTGCTCAATGAAATGNNNGTGGATTGCTCAATGAAATGGTGCCAAAGTGCTCTTGTCAAGGATTGAGTACTTAAAACAATATAGGCAGCATAGCATTACTTGAGAAAATGAGGTGCATTCATGGCTTTTTATAGCATTGCTTTGGGCTTTTGTTGAACTGCTTTGTAGTGTGAAGAGAGGCCATTTAGGGCATTATTAGGTCTTTGACCAGCCCACCATTCGGATTCAGCTCATATTTGAGGGTCAAATGGGCTTGGGAGTTGATCCATAAGTGGTTGGGAGGCCGACCATTTCAATAAATGCATCATTTAGTAGGTGCACAGCTTTTTGAGCTATCATCCACGCATCGTGCTCCTGTGCACTCTATTCACGTTCCTGTTCCGCACATGTGCACACGCGCCCAACTTCTGTAAAGCACTCTTCAATTTTTCACTACTTTGTATAGTTTTTTGCCCTTTTTGAATGCTATGAGATTAATTCATTGGCCATGAATGACCTCATTACTGTTTGACGATGCTGAGTTCTTGTAACCTTGTGCTGATGAAATTTCAGTGATAACAGTTATGATTTTGAAATCGTCTATAAAAAGGGGAAGCAAAATGTTGTGGCAGATGCACTCTCAAGAAAGGATGAAGATGTTTATGCCTTTCTCTGTGCTATCTCGATCATCCAACCCAATTGGACAATAGAAGAAAGGGATGAATGGAGGAATGATGAAAAAGTGTGGACTCTCATTGAAAGGTTGCAGCAGGATTCCGATGCATCATATACATTTACATGGAAAAATGATTCACTATGGTGCAAAGATCTCTTATATTTATGTAAGAACTCCCAACTCAAACAAAAGGTACTATTGGAATTGCACACCTCTCTAGTAGGAGGGTACTCGATATTTTTGAAAACCTACCATAGAGTCAAGAAAGATTTTTTTTGGGATGGCCTTAAAATTGATGTTCAAAGGTTTGTGGTAGAATGTTTGGTTTGCCAACAAAATAAGGTGGAAACAATTAAGACCCCAGGTCTATTACAACCATTACCCATCCCAAGTCAGCGCTGGGAGGTGGTTTCCATGGATTTCATCAC
>CBVK0101219963.1:0-11271 GCA_900067695.1 Picea abies | reverse complement strand
AGTCAATAATTTATCTCGAAAAGGGGGTACATAGGTAAAAGGGGTATTCTGAGTTAGAAAATGAATACCCCCAAGGCATACAACATCTTCTAGTACCACTTTTTTAATGTTACATCAAATTAAAAAGTAAAAATTCCATTTCACGGGAATTTTTACGGTTTATTAAAAAATTAAAAAATCCTAAGGGGGACTTAGTGCATGTCCATAAGACTCAAAAAAGATTATGAAGATTATGCAGTAGCTGAATTAAATCAGGTAAGAAAGGTCTAATGAATCCAAGGAATACAATCCCAGTTGGATCTGAAAATTATCTGAGCTGGTACTTAATATGTAGCTACTATGTCGAGGTGGATTTGCTGTTGCACGTCCCTGAAATCAGGCATACTAGGTAAGACTGCATGCTACTAAGTGCACGCATATTGTTTTCCTTGTTATCGTATTCATTCTTCGTGCTGTTCAAATAAACTTGTAGTTAATTTCCAAATTCAGCAAAGTGATGGGTTGACATTGAGAAACCATGTTGTGATCCCTATTCATGAGGATTATCAGGGTTACAAATGCATAAAGATGAAAATTCTAATGGTGGAGTTTAACGTCAGCCTCAATCAATTTTAAAATTGTTACACACTCCTTAATGTGCAGCAGTAACCAGCTTGATAGGAGGCTTACATGGTCTTTTTATAGTAGTACTTTCTGAACATATTTCTAAACACAAGCATGAGATGTATAAAAGAGAAAATTACCTATTTTTAGGCTATGCTTTTGAGTTAGTAAACTTTTGATTTGCTACAAGGGTTGGCAGCTGAAAATATGTAATTGTTTGAATTACTAGAATACTTGGAAACCAGATATGAGTAGAGAATACTACATTTTAGTGAACAGTGATCAAAATGAAGATGCCAGTTGTATTTGTTTTATTTCTCATGAATACTTTAAAAAGCTCATTTTCTTCAATTACAATTATTTTACCAACTGTAGTATAATTTTAAACATTCAAGTTCCACTTGTACACTGCAAGAACCTAGATTGCATGTAGATCTGAATTTTATCTAATATTAATGTAATTATATATTGTCCATTCTGAAGTTTCTCTTATCTTTGTAGTCTTTCTGTCTGTGGATGAAGCTTCCTCCAGCTCCTAGGTTTACTGCAAGTCTTGCTTTTCATGCAGAGTTTTCTTGCATATATTTGGATGGTGAATAATAATTATTCTGTTTGTATGGGGTGCAGGGATCAATACTACAATAGTTGAATTGGTAGATTTTATAGAGGCTCATCTGCGTGGCGTAGAAAACAGTGAAGATTTGGAAGCAATTATTGATAATTTTGAGGATAAGGTGCGTATGGATAGCTTTTCTGGAGACATGCTTACACAAGAAATAACACAAGATAACCAGGAATAAGACCCTTCAAAATCTACATATTCTCATAGAAGGTCTTGGTTATGATGTATTCTGTTATGGATGATTCTAGGACTTAAACTGCTATTGTTCAATTGCATTGACAATTACAAAGTGGCCCAAGAAGCTACCAAATCATTACATCTAGCTGAATCATAGGTTGACATCTTGAACATGCCCTGTTAAGCTGAAAGTGACCTTGGTGTTGATAGATTCTATGGAATCTCATGTAAGTTGGAGATGCATGTTGATAGCAATTTCCTGTTGCTTTTATGTTGCAACGCCTGATTTCCCAGATGGGTCAATACATCCCAACCTCTGGTCATTGCCATTTTTCACTCACATTGCCATAGTAGTTTCTCCTGTTAGGCAATTTCATGGCAGAAATAGCAGAGAAGAATCAGGCCAAATATCCACTTTAAAAGGAAGCAAAACCTCTTATTACTGCAGCAACTCACATGTTCACGTCAGCTGTACAGGCAGGTGATTGATAATGACAGAATTATCCTACTTGCTGATTTTATTTTTTGGCTAACAATTTTTTTTTGTTTCTATATACATCTCAAAACTTGAGTCACCAGAACAGCATATTTGGAGATACCATTACATACATTTTTTTCCAAAACAGGTCTAATAATAAGCATTCTACCCATCTGGCTCAAAACAGAAACCTTAACATACAAAAGATTAGACATATAAGCATACAATTTAACAGCAGAATATGTAACAGATACCCATATGGTTTCAAACCGGACACAGACAACATAATAAAACTGAAAGTACCAGGACAGAAGGTAATGCAGAGCCCTAAACAACGAAGGCCCGAGGGAGTTTCTTCTGCTATGTAGACAGGAGTTCCTGCTTCGCCACACAATCTACTGGATACTCTAGGCATTCATGGATGCTTTGCTTGAAGACTTCGTCTTTCTTTGGTCCTTATCTGCCAGTTTAACCAATACAATCTGTTATTGATCAGACACTCCATACAGAAAAATTCCAACCTTGCCGGGAGGGGAAAGCCCAAGGATACTATCAAGTGAATCACTACCTGTCACCTATATGATTCACTCCACTCTTTAGGCCCAGAAAACCAAGCCAAGGGGGGAATCCCACATGGTTAAGCTAGGTCCTGTCGTTGTAATTGGGATAGGTGAGAACAAGGACTAGAGACAGAACCAAAGAGCACACCCGTAGTAAATCTAAGCTATCAACAAGCAAACCAATGGATAAAAGGAATAACGGAGCTTTTCAAAAACCAACCCTTGGGGATGCCAAGTCCTGACTCCCCAAAGCCTGGCTAGCGAAGGTATCAGAGACAGTTACGGTAATTTGCTTGCAACGTTCACCTAAGGTGCAAGTACCCTCATGAAGATGGGCACCCTCCAAAGAAGCAGAAACAGTGATTATGCATCTGCCTTAGGTACCACAGGTATTTCCCACCTGTAGTCACCTTTGTAGATGTCCTAGGAATGGCCACTATGGATACCACTTCACAATCGGTGACTGGGCGGAACAGTCATGGGTTGGGACCACAAGTATGGGCAGGAAAACTAAGCCTGAAATTTTGAGAAGCGATGCCACCCAGAGGGCCTTGCACTTCCAAAGTTCTCGTACATGTAGTAGTCCACAGACACCAAAACAAACGAAGAGGGGATATCACCCCACTTGCTCTAGTGCAACCTTGTACTTAACTCCTATGTGAGAGGAGTTTTCCCGGCAAGCACTCCTTGCTACTCATGAATTTATCTATCACTAGTGACTCCTATTTTGGTTTTATGGGCCTTGGAGAATTTTCTCTCCAACCTACACCAAAGCCCTAAATCTTATTCTAATGTTGGCTTGCTACAAATGAAAGTCTAGTTAATTTTAGATTAGTGTTTGTTTTAAGGCTGATGATTACTCAAAAATATGGCTCAGGACAAACTAGGGGAAGCCAACAATATATGCTTGAGATTACTTGCAAGAACATCTATCATTCTCATCAATGTACCATTTATCATTAACCAATTACAAATGTAAAATATTCAACACAACACTTGCAATGGCACAAAGGCATACATATCATTCACAAACCATATTCATGAGAATCATTTAATAGACCGACAAGTTTTATAAGTACAATCAATGAAGCATTAAGGTTTGTACATAGGACTTAAGCATTTAATGAATTGCTACAACAACAATGAAATTCTTACTTGCAACGTTCTTCATGTAGAAATTCTTACTCCACTACCTAGGTACTTTGTTATCTAGTGATTTCCTTATTGCAATCAAATTATCAACTCACAAAACAATAATACACTACTAAAATATTCAACTCAATATCATGCAGCGAAAGCATAAACTAGGAAACCAAATCAAGCACAGATGAACACCAAAATTTTTGGGTAAATACCCCTAGAAAAACCTTCGAGGGAAAACCAGTGCTAAGAATGATTTTACTATGCTAAAATCAGAGCCCCCATAATAGGGATAATGGCCCACTAACAAAAATACAACTACAAACTAACCTGACAAGGGTTGACCTGTTGTACAATCAATTCTGGCACACCCTTTTAGGCATCCGTGACTGTCCTTTCTGTGACCCGCGGATATCCGCGAATTTCCTCACTAAGATCCGCAGATGTCCACGATTGTCTCCTCTATGACTCGCGGATTTGTACAGAAAACCTGTACAGAAAGCTTCGTACGTTCTAGCACCCTCCTATGGCTTCCTTCTATTGAAACCCACCTACGTATGCCTCTATTATCTCTTCTCCTTGACCTGTATGATCTCTAGATGAAGGTCCTTCTTCACCTATTCAAGATCTTGAACCATAGTCCTTCGTGATCCAATACTCTGTGTCGACTCCCTCAACACCTGTCAAGTCAAGTGTCTTTCTCCTTCACCCTAGCCCTACTTTTATAATCGTGAGTTACAATCTATTTCTAATATCAAAAGTGATCTACGGTTGAGAATACTTCTCACACTCACTTTTAGATTTAGATTACATACTACATGCTAAGTACTTTTAATGTGTCTCATAAATAACTCAATTAACTAATTACATAATTAATTAATAAAAACATTTTACTTTAATAATTATTTTAACTAAAGTAAATTCAAGAGTAGAAGGCTTTGGACAATTTCCACACTTCTAAACACATAGACCTATGCGAAAATACCTGTCCGATGCTACCACTAACATCAACACTTCCTCTTAGCGAGGAAGGTATTCTGCACCACTCCAAGTCTGTCTCTGAAGAATACAAACTTCCCTTTCTCTAAGGGCTTGGTCAAAATATCTATAACCTGTTCATCTGTGGAAATATATTGAAGCTTCATTGTTCCTTCATGGATTCTATCCAGAACGATGTGATATATGATCTCAATATGCTTGGACCTATCATGGAATACTGGATTCTCAAAGAGTTTAATACAACTCTGATTATTACAGTATATCACCGTAGGCTCCAACTCCTAACCAAATAAACCTATAAGAAATTTGCAAAGCCAAATGGCTTCACAACTAGCCTTACTCACTGCCATATGCTCCGCCTCTGCTGAACTGAGTGCCACAAAAGTCTGCTTCTTGTTGAACCAAGTAATCATTGTTGATACCAAACTGAAGGAGCACCCTTAGGTGCTCTTTCTATCTACCATGTTGACCACCTATTTCAACTAGGGGGACAAATCCATGTGCCATGAATCTATGTACCTGATAGTGCAACCTAGTTGAAGACTTTCTAGTTCTACAAGGCAATTTTGCCCCCGACATGTCTTTTTGTAACTGGAATTTTCGCTCCCCTGCATGGGATAATAATGTAATGGGTCTGCATGGATTATATTGTAGGTTAGTTACCTAGGAATTTTTCATTAGGGAAGTCCTTTCATGGAGTGTTTTTTTTTCTCGGGTAATTAATTTGGCCTAACCAGCTTTTTAAATTATCCTTGAGTTTTTCACTCCCACAATAATCCTCCAAAGTGGTGAAAGGCGTTCTAATGATCAATCCCAATGGGTGACTAGGGTCTAGGAATATTGTAAATGACCATGCTAGACATCTCAAAGAGTCTTGAGGAATTCCCTCGAGTCTAAGTAATTTTTTTTAATTTTTTAAAATTACCCAATTAATGGTCATTTTAATTATTTTTAATGTAAAAATGTAAAAACTAGGTCCTTGAGGATTTTGATAGGGGTGTGAGTACTCAAAAGAAATGGAATGAGACCCCCTACATCCTTGGACCAAGTTTCAACTCAATTGGACAAATTTTCCTAGGTCATTGTCCATGAGGAGTCCAAGTCAGTCTTGAGTCAACAATTTAATTGCTTAATTGACAAAGTCAAAATGTGAATTTTTGTAAAATATGAGCAAAAAAGTTAGAGAAAGAGTGGGAGATGATGCTTAACCCATTTCCTAAGTTAGTGAAACACTTTTCCTAACTTAAACACACCCCCTCACCTAGCCATCACTTCATACCACTCAAACCCCTAGGGGAGTTGCGCCCCCCTTGATGAGAAACATGTCCTAACCCAAAAATTAATTGAAGTTGGCCTCCCTAACCCTTGGTGTGCCATCCTTAGTGCCTAACCTTAGTGTTGGGTGAGCTAAAAGGTGTTTCCCCTCCCCCTCACTCAACCCTCACAACCCTAACACTACCAAAACCCTAAAAGTGCACCCTCTTTGAGATGGTGAGTTCTTTTGGGTGAGTGACACTTGGAGCTCATCCAATAGGGGTCACTCTTGGCTCCCAAGTATAAAAAAAAGCCTCCCCTCTCTCATTTTACACATCTATTCAGAGTGTATTGTTACTATACCCAAATCTCTCCCACTTCTCTCTCTCTCTCTTCTTGTTATCATTATTTCTTCTCAAGCTTGTGGCAAGTATTTCTCCAAGTTTGCCTCTAATAAAAAAATATTTGGAGGAAATATTTGGCATTGAGAGTCTTCTTGGTGCTTGGCTTTGGATCTTATTGGAGGTGATTTGTATCTTTGTTCTTTGAGTTTTTAGCTTCTAGATCTAGAGTAGGAGATTCAAGCAAAGTATTTTGCTTGGATAGATCTATAGTAGTATTGCTCTAGATCTTGGTGTAGTAGTTTCCTTTCTTTAGCAAAGTATTTTGTTAATGTTTTTGGGATATGTTGACCACCTATTCAACTAGGGGGTCAACTCCATGTACCATGAAGATATGCATTATCAGATGCTACCAAGTGAGAGACTTCTTGGTTTTACAAGGCATTTTTGGCCTTCAGCGCGTATTTTTGTAATTGGAATTTTTGCTCCCCTGCGTGGGATAATAATGTAATAGGTCTGCATGGATCATAGTTAGGTCAGTTACCTTAGGATTTCTTCATTAGGAGAGTTCCTTTCACTGAGTGTTTTTTTTCCTCGAGTTATTAATTTGGTCTAACCAGCCTTATTAATTTCCCTTGAGTTTTTCACTCCCACAAATAATTCCTCCAAAGTGGTGAAAGGCGTTCTAATGGTGCCATGTTCTAATGGTGCCATCCTCTGGTAGTTAGTGTTTAGGAATGATGTAAATGACCATGTAAGACATCTCTAGAAGTTTCACAGAATTCCTTTGAGTCTAGATAGTTTTTTTTAATTAATTAAAATTGCCTAAGTTTGAGTAATTTAATTATATAATTTTAATTAAATTTTGATAAATAATGTAAAAACTAAGTCCTGGGCATTTGCTAGGGATATTTGTACTCAAAATAAATGGAATGAAACCCTCTACACCCTTGGACCAAGTTTCAGCTCAATTGGACAACTTTTGCTAGGTGTTTGTCCATTAGGAGTCCAAGTCAATCAAAACAACAATTTTAATTGCTAAAGTCATGACATAGTAAAATGTCATTTTTTGTAATTTTGAGCTAAATGAGTAAAGTAAAGGTGGGAGATGATGAGAAAACATATTCCTAACCTTTTCCAACCCTCACATCACCCCCTCACCTAGCCATTAAGAAAAAACGTCACTTTCCCTAGAGAGGTGTGCCCCCCTTCTAAAAAGTCTCCAAAAGTAAAAAAATAATAAAAAAATTAATGGGAGACTTATTCTATCCCTTGGTGCACCTCCTTAGACCCTACAACTCATCATTTGACTTGTCAAAGCCTTGCCAACTCACTCCAACTCATTGCCACTTCATCAATCCTCACCAAAACCCTAGAGTTGTGTCCCCCCTCCTTGAGATCACCACTTTGACTTGGGTTTTGACACTTGGCTCTCATCCAAGAGGGGTAAATTTTTCTTCCCAAGTATAAATAAAGGCCCTCCCTCACTCATTCCTCACCATCTCTTGAGTATTGTTATGCTACCATTTTCTTGCCTCATCTCTCTCTCATCTTTCATCTTGCTTTCATTCCATCTTGCTCTTGGGGAGCTTGGAGCAATTAGTTGTTGCAACCTCTCCATTTGATAATAAGAAAGGCTTTGGAGGATTTTGGAGTACAAAGATTTTGTCTTGGTGCTTCCATGCATATGAGGTGACATTGTTTCTTTGTGTATTTTGTGGAATATTGAGTAGATTCCTTCAGTAAATTAGTTTGTTTTGTTAGGTTTAGCAATAGTGTAGTTGTTGGCCTAAATGTGTTGGATAGCTAATAATATAAATTAGTTTATGTTAATTGTTTTTGAAACTCATATCTACTCTTATCTCACATTGTGCTTCAATAGTTGCAGGTTGTCTCAAGGGCTTTGCTGGGATAGTTTTTGGATAGAAGCTACCCTCATAGCTCACTTAAACTTCTTAGTCTTTTCCCCTTTTATTTTTTGTCATATTCATATTCAGATTTTGGTTGTTAACACTCTTAGACAGGTCATTTTATTATATAAATTTTTTGATATTTGTATGCAGAAAATTTATGTTGAAAAACAGAATTTTTCTTGACCTTTTTAGGTGTGTTGCAGCATTTCCAGCAAACAATAGTTGCTGGTTTTTGTAGGTTCTCGCCAGGTCAAGGGGTTATGATGCCCATTTTCAGTCACAACACACTCCAAGGACCCTCATTTTGATTGGGTAACAACCCTCAATCTTTTCTCCATCTTTCTAAGCATTGTAAGCAAGCCCAAAGGGGGTCCCCAAGTGGCTTGCCTTCTTGTTTTAATTTTCTTCTTTTGTAAAGCTTATTAGTGCCTACATTTTGGGTGAGAGTTTGGCAAAGCCACCCCCCAAAATCGTAAGGATAGGTGTACATTTAATTTTCTGCATTTTTTATTCATTGCCTCACTTGTCATTAGGACAAGGTTGTGTGACTAGGAGTGCTTTAGTTTACTTATTTATTTTCCAACCCCCTTTGGCACAAAATAGAAAAACTTGCCTCCACCTTGTGCCATTGAAAGTGGTTTGTATTTCTTGTTTTCCATTTCAAGTTTTGCTTTCTTTATTGCCTACACCTTGGATGTGAAGTTGGCATAGCCAACCCCCAATATAGTATGGCTAGCTTAGTTGTTTATTTTCTATGTTGTGCTTAATGGATTAAAATCATCTAGAAGTAGATCTCACACAACTAAGTGCTAGCTTAAGCCCATGGAGGCATAGGATCTATCTCATGCTTTAGGTTTCCTTTCATTTTGCAAGTTTTATCTCTCAAACATTTATCTTTTGGCAAATATCATGGGCATGTCATAATGGTTTAAGGAAACTTAATTCTTTTTCATTGCAAGCTATTGTTAAGTTTCTTTCCATGCTTTTCAAGTAACAATCTTATGGTTTAGATCTTCATTTCTTGCAAGTTTAATATTTCGGTTTTGGCACTATTTCACACTTTTTAGGCAAGCAAATCTCACTTTTACACACCTATACACTAAAATTAACTTAATCCATAAGCCTAATAATAAACTAGAATTAATAGAACACCTCTACTGACCCAACTTTGCCATTTGAACGAGGACTAGAGGAAGCAACGGAAGGTGATAGGCCGGGGACGGTCTCGTGGAGCTCAACGTCCTTTTCGGGAGTATTCTTTTCCCTTGGGCTGGCCTATGGAGCTAGGGTTGGCCTTGTTGCCATACTTCTTGAGCACCCAATAGTTACTTGGTACAAGCAGGGGGGGGGTATTGGGTTGACACTTATCTATGAGTCACTCTTCACTTAATAACTCTTAATCAACTCCTTAATCCACTCTACAACTTTGGGCATCAACTTGGTATATCACTTGTGGTTGACACTTAACTAATCTTGCAAGAAACTTTCTTTTCACAATTTACTTTTCATGCAAGTTTAATTTGTGTGTTGTGGATTAATAAACTAAGTAGTCATAGTTGTGTTTTTGGACACTTTCCCTTTAAGCTTTTCCTTTTTAGTTAATTGATATTCATATCTTGGGTTTGGTCCCTCAAGAAGTTGTGCATCCTTTGGAGGCACTCTCTTGTTGGATCTTGTGTAATCTTGTTTTCCATTGAAGGAAAATACAATAGAATCGTGCATCCCTTTGGGAGACATTCTATTGTTGAGCATGCTAGGCTTGATGTGTTGAAGGTTTCCTTTTGAGTATCTTTAATTTCCTGCACATACAAGTGAATTTAGTTAATATCTTGTAAATCATTGTATCTTGCTTTGTATCTTTTTGTATCATCTATTCATCTTGTATTTAATTGTAAATATTTGTATCTAATCTTGTTGTAAAGTAGCTTAGTTTTTTGTAACATTGTAATCAACCTCCCTCAAACTATAGTTGACCCTTTGCCCAATCTTAGGCACTAGTCTTAGTTGTCCTAATAAAAGGCTTGCTTGCCATTTTTAATTGTTGCACATGGCATTGTTGCCTTTGCATCATAGGCTAGATTTTCCCGCAACCTTCTAACTAATTAAAACCAACTCCTAGAATTTAACGTTAATATCATCTAGAAAATAGGGTCTACCCCCCTTGGCTTCCCTAGGAGTAAGCCTAGACGGAAGAGGTTCAAGTCAAAGTGATAGTGTGGGCTTTGAACCTAGGCATTGTGCCTCCAATGACACACTAAGTGAGCAGGACTTAGCTCACGTTTGCAAGTGTGTATAAGGACGGCAACAGTGTCTACTCACCTCTTTATTTATTTTGTAGCTTACGCTCTATTGTTGCAGGTCACTAAGGGTTAAGGAAGGATAAATTTCAAATCTGGAAATTTATCGCTTCACCGACTTGAAACCCTCTAAATTTTATGTTATTTTCATTCATATTTCTATAGCATTTTTGGGTGTATTTCTGATAGAATAGGTCATTTAATCATCAATTATATGTTGTTTTTATGGTCTAAAATTTATGGTTTCTTCTTGTTATCGCACAATTTGTACTTGTCCAAAAGGTAAAGGCAAGTGGATGGAAAATTGGTGTAACAGGAGGTTGTCCTATCACTGTCACCTTAATAAGACACCTCTTTCTATTTAGGGGTGTGTTGACCGCTGGTTTAGCATCGAGGTCAACTCATTATCATGAAGATTATCTATGTCGAAGACAGCAGGGTTCTACTGGGTGTTTTTAAACACCAGCACTTAAAATTTTGTAAACGGGATATCCGCACCCCTGCGAGGGTATATAATGTAATAATGTCTGCATGGGTCATAGTTAGGTCAGGTACCTTGGATGTTGACATCAGGGGAGCTCCTTTCATCGAGGGTTTTTTCATCTCAGGGGGTTAATGTGGCCTAACTAGTCAGGTTAATACTCCATTGAGTTTTTCCCTCCCAGGCTTCCTCCAAAGTGGTGGAAGGCGCTCTGGTGATCACGTTCATTGAGTAACCTTTTTAGGATTATTGTAAATGACCATGCTAGGCAGTGTCTTGAGTCTTGCGGAATTCCGTCGAGTCTAAGTCAGTTTTTTTTAATTAATTAATTATTTAATTAATTAATTATTTTTTGAGCTTAATATTGTAAAAACTTCGTCTTTGGAAGAAAGATAGGGGTATTTGT